>VYZQ01035697.1:13163-32413 GCA_013400655.1 Mystacornis crossleyi | reverse complement strand
GTTCAGCATCCCACGCTGCAGGAGGACCAGCAGCCATGCTGGAAATGATACCGAGTTTAAAAATACATATATATAACTTCAATCAGGGGTGTTCACCTTTGCCCAGGGGGAAAAGGAATTGAAGTTTCTTTTCAAAAAGAAAAGTGGTGTTTCAGCACCACTGGTGAGCTGAACTTCTCAACAGACTGGGGTAGCACAGAAGATACACAAAAGATAATGAGCATTAACGACAATTAACGAACACCATCTCCAAACATCACCCTGGCATGGTCTGAGACACCTGGTCTGGGAAAAGATCAGTAAGAATGAGAACCTAATTAACAGCAAAGGCAAAGGAATCGATAACCAGGAGGAGACCAAACACTAAGAACGCATAACTTGGCACCAATGAACATTGAACCAATAGATTTCTCTGGGGTTTGACTGTAAAAGTGTGTGGAAAATCCAGTAAAAATCGTGTGTGATGGAATGATTTTCTCTGCACAACCCGTGCTGTGTGTGGATGAAATGATTTCTGTGGCACATCCTGGCTAGAAGAACCCTGAGGCAGTAACGCCTTAATTCTCCGACACTAAAAATGATGCTGGAGAGGTTTTGTTCTCCCCACAGCCCAGGTGAGGGGCAGAGAGGGATTTCAGGGAAGGACTGAAGTTGGAAATGGGGTGTATCCACTCGGAGCCATGTACAGCAAACACACCTGCTCGGAATAAAGCCTTCTTCCAGTGACCACCCCTCCGGGGACAGAATTTCCATTGCCTGAATCCAGATCATCCTAGTCATGCACGAGGCACTTTTTGTAAAACAAGCACCAACAAAACACAGACAGAGCACCCCACGGCCTCTACTGCAGCTGGCATCTCAATGAAGCCAAAACCACAGCACAAACCAATGCTGAATAAATAAATTAAAAGCTAGAGTTCTACTAAAAAAAAAAAAAATCCAACCAAACAAAATTTTTGTATTTCAAGTCCCCAGGAAAAAAAAAAAAAAAATCCAACAACGTTTGCCATATAATCTGCTAAAGTGTTGGTTATACAAATTCACACGCAAATGAGCACTAATTTTTCACAGTTATTTTCAGACATGGCAGAGTTAAAAGCAGGTTAATGACTCAAAAATCAATTTTACCTCCATACTAGAATTTCCATTTGAAAATGAATCTGCACTTTCTCTCCCCATGATCAAAAAATCAAGAATTTTAAGTTCTCACTCTGAATCTTAAACAATTTCTAGATAGATTCTTGAAACGTAAAAATTAAATAGGAACATGAAATTTTAAATGAAAAAATGCAAAAATGCAGCATTATGGAAATCCTGCAAAGAACACTAATAGTTTATTGAAATTCCTGATTTATATTTCTAAATGAGAAGTTTAAAATTAGCATATATTTACAGAAACCTCTAATGCAAAAACCAGCTATTGACTTCATTAGATTAACATTAATAGGGTTTAATTTATAGGATGTTCAAACCTGGGCTTTAACATTGTCAGCACTTTGCCAAGACGAGATTTTCTGAAAAGCTAAGCAACACTTTATGTATCTAAGAAAAAGAACAACATTTCAGAAACTCCAGGTGTTTTCACTGAAACTCTGTGTCGAAAGTGTCCTTGATGTGTTGATATATTCTGAAAACCAGGCAACTTTGGTTCTCAAACAGGAGATGAGATCTTTTGACAACACAGCCTGAAGGAGATTTCTCCTGTAACATCTCTGAGGTAAAAAGACACATGCAGGAGGAATTTGACCCTGCTATGTCTAAGAAATATTGCCATCAGCTTCATCACAAACAGATAAAACCATCACAGAAGCAAGTCTTTTCAGTGCCTTTCCATAAGGAAAGAATTCAGATGTTCAAGTTGGAAATACCAAGCAGGAACTCTTCAGAAAGACAAACAATAACTTTACACACAAAAAGGTCTGTCAGAAGAACGTCCAGCATAACAATAAACTGTGTTTAAAAACTAAATGTAAAAAGTGTCAAGCAACAGGTCTTCAGGCCAGAGCCTCGGCCTTGCTCGCTCTGCTTCAGCAGGAAAATTAGAAATAAACCCATCTCAAAGGCAAAATATCACAGCAGCAAGATACAGATACCGGGGTCTGTGTGGTAATGCCAGGACATCCATCAAGCCAGCTGAGGGTCTGCTGAGGAGCAGGCAGTCAATACTGAATGCCTACTCCGTGGCAAAACTCCAACTTGCTTTATTTTCTCCCTGCTGACCTTTTCAAATCATTAAGACATTAAAAAAAGAGTTAGACACTCAAAAAACGTCACGGCCAAAAGCAACCGTCTGTAACTAAAGAATTTTAACTGCAGGTGGCCTAAACGGGCAGCAGGAGGCAAAACAGTCTGGGGAGATGTCTCTTGCCTTTTACTGGACTATTTTTATTCCAGGGCTGCACAAATCCCAAATAACCTCATCAGAAGAAATTGGCATAAGCAGGATGTTATGACAAAGCGTTCCAGGTGCCAGGCCACGACACTCTCCGGCCAAGCTGCAGTGATTTCTTCATCCCCGGGGTGAATTGTTCTGCCCACTCTTTGGCCTGTCCCTGGTAACCTCACCCACCTTTCCAGCGGCCCTTCTGTTCTCCTTTGTGTTGATGAGGACGATGGCAGCATCAACCTCTTGCAAGCAGTAAAGAAATTGTCTCACTAAGAAATCCCTGAGTTGGTTTTGTCTCCTCCTGCCCTTTCTTCATGATTTATGATTTGAGGCATGGGTCGTGCTGGGAGGGCTTGGAGCCCCTGAACACTGTTCTGCTCAAATCTCCCTTTAACACCACGTGAAATTTGAGGACTTTATTTAAGTAAACTTGAAGCACGCCTGACAGGGCTTTGAAAAGGCTTGCAAAACACTGTAGTTATCTCTGGAAGGGACTCATTTTGCCTTTGTACTCATCCTTTATCATTTTCAGAAAGCCAAGGACTCACAGGAAGCCTATACACTTTCAGCACTATCAACATTCAAAGAGGAGGAAAAAAAAAAGAACACCACCAACCCAAACACTTGTTACCTTGAAATAAAGCAGGAAATGTAATTAAAAAACTTCAATTACAATTGGCATTTCTGATTCTGTTGCTGCAGGAGGCCATCTTGCCAAAATTGTCAAAGCAAGACTCCCTAGAGAGAAGTTCTGAACTACATTTCAGACCGCTTTATTAATCATTCCATCACCATCATCATCAAAACAGTTCAAGTTAAACTCAGGATTTAGTGATTAAATGTTACACATTAAGGGCTGAATATTCAAAGAGATTTGCTTCAGATTATTTGTTCTTGCACAAGTACCTACACACACATAGCACCGAGTGCATGGAGTGGCTCATAGACACACATTTGAATATTAAGGCTGAGATGAATCTCAGCAGGAGACAAGATTCCAGTCCCATTTCCTCACACTGGAAAGCCCACTGGGGCTTTAGTTGTAAAAACTGCAAATAGGCTCACGCAATGTGGAGCCTGACATTTCCGTGCACAAATCTCACCGCGCACATCTGTACAGATGCAGATTCTCCAACTTCATTTTCAAGCCTCGTTGCTGGCTCTTCCTGGGCCGAATTTTACCTAATTACTGAAACTTGATTTACATTTCCTTCCTTTGGGGGTATGGCGCTGGCAGAGAATAAGTGACTTCTTTTCCAGCGAGTACTGGAGTCAGAGGGGATGAAAGCCCGAGGAAACTGCTGTGCTGGACAAGCTTTGTAAGGAGGGCTTACAAAGCCGCTGCTGCCCAGAACAAGTGCGAGTGTCAGGAGGCCCTCTGCCTCTGTGTGTCCCTCTCTGGCTCTCAGGGACCCACACACCTTCACAAAGAAGCTGTGCAGCTACTTCCCAACCTTTGCTGTAGGTAACTTCACATCTCGCTCGCTTTCCCGTTATCCAGGCCAGGCAGGGAGGGCAGGGTTGGGACAAAGGGTGAGACAAAAGTAAAACAGCACCTGTGAAAATGTTGGTAGTGACACATGCGGGGAGGGCACGGGGAGGGAAAGGGAGAAGGGAGAGATCGGCAGCACTGCAGAGCCTGGCAAAACGATATTCCCCCAAAAACACTGACCTGAGCATCTAAGTTTGCTTGGGAAATAACACACCCAAGCAAGGAGGCTCTGTGGCTTCCCAGGAAAAGTGGCCCCTCAGGAGAAGGCAGCACTGGTGTTTCTGTGTCCAGCCTCTGCAGGAATCCACAGCCCGACATCCAAGAGCCGATGCCATGCCCGGTTTGCAGAGCAAAGCCTGGAGCACAGAACAAAGGAGGATCTGTCCAACACCACCAGAAAATCTGGAGCAAAACTGGAACTGAATCCAGGAGCCTGGAGCCTTGGGCTTCTCCACTGCGGAACCACAGAGATTGCTCCTTAAAACACTGAATTGATTCTTCACTGGTTTTAGGACTGCAGGAGGAACTTTGAGCCCTCTACCTAAACAATGCTCAAGAACCTTCAGAAAACTTCATCATGCACCTCACTTCTGCTGCAGCTTTGACACACCCTTAGGAAGTCATCCATTCTGAAATATGTCTGATTTTATCTGCTTCCAGCCCAAATCACTGGATCTCATCAGACTTTTTCCAGCAAAGATTAAGTTTATTGTCACATATCTCTTCCCTGGATTTCTCTTCATAAGTTAAAGACCTTAGGACTAGAAAAGTCCAAGTCATTCACAGATCTCTTTTCTGAACCTTTAATTTTTCCCATGCAGTTAGTTCTTGAAAAGCAGTAGCTCTTGCTATAATCTACATCCCTCTTCAACTATTTTACAACATTCTAATTATTGATGGGAGCACCACATGTATTTTTCAGAGCTTTGCAAGGCAGCAAAATTGGATGTGGACTCCTCACGTGGCCAGAACACTTTCTACACTGGTACCAATTAATAGCTAACAAATATTGTGCTGCCTGCACAATGCAATATGAAATTTGCAGTGGTGACTTCTGTGAGTCAAGGGGTTGTGATCAGTAGATCAGGACAGTTTTTCCTACAGATATTTTGCTAATAGGCGCAAGAAATATTCCTGCTGGAAGCTAATAAAATGGAGTTTACAAAGCAGACATTATGTCACTACTCAAATTTCAAAAAGCCACAGAGCAGGCATCCCTGCACAGCAAGTTCTCTTTTGGATGGCGTTTTGGCTTTCAGCAGTTCAACATTTAATATGAAAAACTGCCTGCAATTTTCTTTTTGCATGGTGGAAATGTAGTAACAGGACTTTGGCTCAGTACTGAGATTTGAGAGTTTAAAACCAAACAACAAAAAATCCTGAGATTAAAAAACCCACCAAAACCAAAACCCCGCAAACTTATTTCATTTTTTTTTCCCCCTGCCTATTATTCTCCTAAATAAGCATCTACTGCTGCTAGCGAGTGGCTCACATGAGAGATGCAAGGCACTCGGAATTCTGTCCCCTCAGGAGAACCTGCGACAAGGAAAGGACCTATCACAGAGGGCTGCTGACAGCAAATGAAACAGAACCATGATTTGACATGGGAGAATTAATCACAGGGAATGACACAAAATTTTACAAAGAGGAAGACAGACTCTTTAAGGCTGAAACCCCCAATTCTTTAGTCATAGGAGTTGTGAGCACCCATTTTAATGCACTACTCCATGTGATAACAAAAGGGGTTTTATGATGATGTTAAAAGAGGTGGTAAAAAACCATCAGTCCCAAGTTCATCTCTGCTCCTTTCCAGCTGTTTCCACCCCGTTCTGTGGCTTGTGCCAACTCCTATCACAGACATGAACGTTTCTATCCTAAAGAAATGCACTTTGTGCTCTTTAGCACATCAGACTGGTTTCCTGTGAGACCAAAATGTCTTTAACCCTGGAATACAGAATTTGATCATGGAGTACCCAGACATGGTCAGCTGAACACAAAACTCTGAGCAGACAGTGAGTTAATATCCATAAAACTTCTAGACCCAGGTGTGGAACTCATCATTATCAGAGCCTATTTAACATCCCCAGATAAAATTTCTGAGGGGAGTTCTGAGGTGCGCACAAAAAATTTTAGTTCTGCATCATCTCTTCAACAAATTAACACCAAAAAAACCCCCAAAACAAACAAAAAACCCCCTAAAAGGTCAAACAAATCCTCAAAGCTTGTGTGAGACAACCTCGCACAGACACAGAGACAAAAGAAGGTAACTGAATGGTCAGAGATCATAACAGATGTGTTATCCTATATTTCCTCTAAAAGACATGCTAATGCTCAGTTAAAACTAAGCCTGAAAGTCCATTAGCAGTTATTGGGAACTGATTTAGGCCGCACTATCTCAAAAATACCTTTAGGTCCAGGAAAACAGCAGCTCCTTAGATCTTAACTGATATCTGGTGGCAAACCTGGCATTTTCTGATATATGGGGCTTTGCAAATCTGAGAAGCGTCAGAAATAAAGGATTTATTACGAGCTTTTCATGGGTGGATTTTTTTTGAAGAAGAAGAAGAAGAAGGACACACTTTTTATGCATTTCTGGGTAATTCCACATCTAGGCCTGCTCATCAGGCACAATTCCAGCTAGGAAGGCTTACTGAGAGTGCCAAGTGAGCTTGAGCTATCATATATCAAAATATAGAGAGGAACAATTTAATTTATAATAGCAAAACGTTTAATGCAGCTAACCAAGCAAACTTTCTCGATCCATTTATCCCTCAGAATCAGTAATTCATGTATTTTATGTGACAGAAAACGATAACTACACATCCATAGCTAATAGATTGATCATTTTGGGGGGTTCTTTTTTGATGACTGTAACAGTATTACAGGCATGCAAATAATTTGAAGTGACTTTTTCAAGGCTAGCACAATGTTTTAATGTTTCTGTGTGTCAACCACCTGCCAAAACTTTAGCTGAATCAAGCAGTTCCAGATCATTGGAACTCTAATTATTATAAGCACAAGTGACTTTTGGAACAGCAGCGAGCTCTCCGTGACAGTGTTGGCAAGCGCTCTCCAGGAAAATGAATTAAACTCCACTTGCTGCTTCTGATTGCGAGATCATTCCCCATTTTCTGATCCTTTGGTTTCACAGGAAATTAGTGCTGGTGAGAAACGTTTCCAGCGTGAAAGGAATATTTTTAAAATTAAAAAACAAACAAACAAACAAACAAAAAAAACCCAACACGTTCAAATCAGGTAAAGTCACAGGGCTTTTCTCTATTTGTGGCCACGTGACAATGACAAACTCAGCTGATGCCCAGACAAAGCTGTATTTACTCATAACTGAAGCAGCATTTTTTATTGCCTGTTCCAAATGCAAGGCAGGACATACCAGCTGCAAACACCTCTGGTAGTTCTGGTCCCCCCTCTATTAACACCACTCACACGGTGTGACAGGAAAGAGGCTGTAACATAAACAGTTCATTTTCTGCCTCCCTGCTGTGATTAAATCTTTATTCTGCCATCAGGCCACAGTGGTTTGTTGGGTCGCAACTTACCTGCTGAACAAGAGGTAATTGCCAACGCAGCAGCAAGGTGGGAGACAATTTTTAAAGGATGCCAGGATGAGGAGGATTTAGAATTATTATTATTATTATTATTATTCCTGAGACATTTTCAACGATATTTGCGATTTCATCTGAGGCAGCATTAGAAACAATACATACATATTATACAATATAATTTCTCAGTTTGGGATGTTGTTAGACTAAGAGATTTGTGTTCATTCAGCAAGGATCATAACAACATGATAAAACCTGTGTGCATTGGAAAGTAAATAGTAAGTGAAGTTCAGGGTAAAGCCCACAAAACTGGGCTGTTGCCTTCTGCTGCAATTAGACATCCAACACCAGAGAGTCAGAGAACATCACAGAATTAACCAGGTTGGAAAAGACCTTTGAGATCCTCAGGTCCAGCCTATGATGTCACACCACTTTGACAACCAGACCATGGCACTGAGTGTCACATCCCAAGTTGCAAGGGACCCATAAGGATCACTCAGACCAACTCCCTGCTCCTTGCAGGGCCAATCGGTGCAGAAATTCAGGCCCTGTGTCCTTCCTGCAGGTCAGGAACTCTGTGCTCACACAGTGCTCTAAATGCTCTGTGCTGACCGTGGTCACAGGGCTACAACGGAAGTTGTAAATCTCACTGGAGTTTTATTTCCCTCCTAAATTAAAACGCTGTGCCAAGGATTGTGTTGTTCTGGGATTATTCTTCAGAAAACTACTAAAAAATTCTTCTTTTCTCCTAAAATTCTGTGTCTGTCACAAACCTCTCAGTGGCTTTCAGTTGTTGGACACTTAAATAGAGAGAAGGTTATTAAACAGTTAAAATCAAGTCTACTGTTAAAATAATCCTATACTGAAAATTAGGCATTAAAAAAAACAAACAAACAAACAAACAAAAAAAAAACAAACAAACAAACAAAAAAAAAAACCCAACACCAAGGCTTCTGACTCAGGCTGGTTTTGGGGCCAAACCATCCCAAAGACCCACTGCTGTGAAACTCTGCAGCTTTTGCTATTATTGAGGTTGGGTTTGGGGCCATCCATCCCAAAGCCTCACTGCTGTAAAACTCTGCAGTTTTTGCTGTTATTGAGGTTGGTTTTGGGGCCATCCATCCCAAAGTCCCCCTGCTGTGAAGCTCTGCAGTTTTCTGCTCACAAGTGAGTGACAGAGCGTGGTGTCTCCTGCACAAGCACCCCTCTGCCTGCAACACAGGCACCACTTCAGTCATTCCCGAGAGTTCCCCAACCTCTTCTGAACCAGGACAGCGTTGAGAAAGAGAAATCTCTCTCCAGTTTTGAGGCACGAGCCACATTTCATCTGCACACGCCGAGCTTTACGCCTGCATCTTTCATTTAGCGCTGGGTGTCTGCTGGCATCCACCTGGTGAGAGATAGCCGAGAACGGTTTCACTCAGCTCTGAAAAGGCTCCTCTGTGCTAATCCCCAGGGACGTGGCAATTATCTCCTCCCAGACAGGTGTTCAACGCTGCCTTCCAAGAGATTATCCCGTCCTCTCGCATCCCCTTCTGTCCTCGCTGCTCAAGGGACAACAGTAAATAGACTCTACCACTATCTCAATAGGTAAAGGAGAGTCATTATCTCCTGATACCCTGACAGGGTTTCTGAGTAAAGCGAGGATGGGCCAACTTCATACCAGCTCAGTCCTTTACTCACAGCAAGATGAAAAGGAAATATTTTACTGTGGAAAGCTTTTAAAGTGTTTCATTTCTTCCTCAAGATTTTTGTTATTTTCCTTGCCCTTTTTTCTCCTCCCACGTATCAAAATGGCAAAGTAGAAAAGAAGACGGATTGAAATCACACACAGACACCAAAAAAAGAAGTAAAAAGTTGCAGAAAAATAATTTGTTTCAAATTTCCAACACTAATAACACAGAGACATTCACAGTAAGAGACCATGATCTATTAATTCACTGTTCAACAAAACACCTGTGTCTCCTTTCACCACTCAACTTCTTAAAGCAGATATGAAAGAATTGGTTATTCAACTGCCATTATAAATTCTCAAAGTACAAACTCTTCCCTTAAGGCCCTCATGTCTCCTCTTTTCACACCAGCAAAGATTTCAGTGCAACTCAGATACTTTTGCTCATCTCCCTGGTTCTTTTTCCCAGAGCCCAAACTTTCCATCAAGCAAGAACTTAAAGAAAATTCAAGAAGTTATCTTGAAATGCCTTTGGTCTGCCGTAGCTACTGATGTTAAAGGAACAAGTGAAGGTGAGAATACAAAACCTCAGTGAGACAGCCTCTGCTTTAGCTTGTGTTTGCCACACTTCCAAAAGGACGATGAGAGACATTCAGCCCCCAGAGTGCAGCAGAAATCCCTCCCAGTGTGACTCTTAATCCCAGTCCCTCAGGATTAAAGGCCACATCCCTTAAGAGAGAAGCTGTTACTCAACCCCGAGCACTGAGGAATGATGAAGGAGAGGATTCGTGGAGTAATCGGGAATCTGATCCTGTGTCAGAAAAAGGATTCTTGATATTCAAACAGGCTTCATGAGAAAGGAGACATCAAACTGAATATTGGAGAGCTGCTGTGCAGCCACCTGTCAGCAGAGAGCGGGAAAGAGGCAGGGCCAGGGGAACGAAGTGTTCCACCAAATGTGCATTTGTGATGTTTTTGTGGCACTGATGCTGTCTGCAACACTCTCTGCAGCAGCCTAAGCTGGGAGTGGCAGTGCTGATGGTGCCAATTTGCTGCTCCCTAGTCAGGCACAGCGTCATCTCAATACCAAAAATAAACACACGGGGAGAGGAGAACCCGCACAAATAGATCTAATCAGTTCCTAAAAACATGAAGAGCTCCTTTGGCAGGTGGGAAAACCCGCCTTCCCCTTGCTGAGCAGCCCTCCAAGAAGTCCCCCAGGAAACCTGTGAGATCCAGTGCTGCTGTCTGCTGGACAGCCCCGAGACATCACCTGTCACAGGGCCTCTGCACGGCTACAAAAAGGTCTCGAGATTCTCTGTTATCTTCAGCCTGCCCTCTCCTCCCACAGGGCAAGGAGATCTCTGCCCTCCCCACTTTCACTTCACTCTTACATTCCAGAAAGTCTCTGGCGAAAAAAAAAAAAAAAATCATAAAGT
Organism: Mystacornis crossleyi; assembly: GCA_013400655.1. Lineage (NCBI taxonomy): Eukaryota > Metazoa > Chordata > Aves > Passeriformes > Timaliidae > Mystacornis > Mystacornis crossleyi. The sequence continues at coordinate 21,864 of VYZQ01035697.1, read as the reverse complement.
CCTTTTCCAACCCCATCTATTCCATCCCCTTTACTGAAGTCAGGGGACAAAACAGGACATTTATCTCCTCACATCCTTCACTGTCGCCACGTCCCCCCTCCAAGCCCCCACTGCCGAGGGGCAGAGCCAGCTGTGACCTTGGCAGAGCAGGAAAACCACCCAGGGGCACACAGAGCGTCTCCCCTGCCCGCCCCAGAGCTGGCACAGTGGACTTCACAGCTCCTCTGCCCCCATCAAGATGGAGTTGTCTCACGCACCAGCTGGACTCGTCAAAACCAGCACAGGTTATGCAGTAGCAGTTGTTCCAGACACCAAAAATTCACACCCAGGGGAAGTTAGGGAACAGAAGACAGACAGAAGCGCTTCTGGATCTGCTCTCTCTCCACCTGTACTCACTAAAGTGAAGCCACTGTGATTTACAGGACAGCAAGAGTGAGTCTGGGTTCTGCCTCACCAAAATTTAAAGGAAGAGAGCAAAGGAAAGGTAGTTTGGGTTTACGGCTCTCTGTTCCTTCCCTCAAAGGAAGCAGCTGTTTAAGGGCCAGCTGCATAACCACAAGGTGCAATTCTCACTCCCTTTGCAAAGCCCTTACCTGCAGAACGTAAAAGGATTTTTTTGTGCAAGCAAGATGCAAAGCAAGGCTGTCAAACAGCCACCGGTTGTCCCTCTGTGTGTCACCTCCCCACGTGGCGTGTATGGAACACGTGAAACACGAGCATCAGCATGGTGGGTGCAGAGCCAGTCGTACCCAGCAATGCCACCCTTCCCACCGGCTCGGCCATGCAGCTGCCTGACACACCTCTCGCCCTCTCCCGGTATTTATCTGCAATTCGTGTTCTTTCCCAGCCACGTCCTCCCTGGGGGTGTGCGTTCACTCACAAATATGTGTTCGCTCCTTTTTGACCAGAAGTTACTTTTGAATTAGCTCTGGCTATTTTTCCTGGCACCGCTTGCTACTGCTGGAAGGATTCCCCATGGAAATGTTCTCCTCAAATCTGCTTTGCCTCCTGGTGATAGAGTAACTTTATGTCCCTTACCAAGCCAAACTTTGTCCTTCTTTTTATGAATCCAGTTGTCGTAAAATTAAAATGTCTCTCCTACAAAGGAAAGAAAGGATTGAATTATCCCTGATTTAATTTCCCTGCCTCTGCTGCCTTGACCTTCTGTCACTGTGAGCATTAAGGAGGATACTGGAATATTCCTTTTTTTACCTGTAGCTTTCATAATTTTATGATCTGGAATTTAAAAATAACATTTTTTTTTTCACTCAAAGATGATGAGTTTTCAGTCAGACTGGGGAACTGGGTGATCCTGAAGTTCTCTTCCAATGCAAACCATTCCATGACTCAAACCATTCCATGACTCAAACCATTCCATAGCTGACCCTTGAGAGGAGGCCTGTGGCTGTGCAGGGCATCAACATGGAAGCACAATCACAGGAAATTCACAGCTGTTTTCCCAAGGGATAGTGCACAGTACCTAAGATCCCATAAACACCTGAACTTTTCCATGAGGTGAGGGAGAATGGACAACTTCATGTCAATGGAAAGTCTCTTTGGAAAAACAGCAGAGGAAAGACAGGACAAGCATAGACCAACATGAAGACACAGTAAAACTGTAAACTTTCTGATTCCTCATGTTTGCTTGCAAATCAGAACTCCCAGACACAGCTTATAGTTTTCGGTAAAGACTAAAAACTGCAAATCAGGGGAAAGTTGACTTATCACCTGAAATTTCCACCAAAACACATCAAGCCATTCACACTCGTTAGACTTTCAGAAGCAGCTCGGCTCAGGTCATAACACTTTCAGGAGTCTTACAACTGCAGCAGAAAGGAATTTACTGCCACTTTTGACAACAAACTAAAACTCCAGTAACTTCCAGGAGACATCAATGGCCGTGTTTGAACTGAAACTGAATCACTGGACAAACACTGGCTCAGGCCAAATTCCTTTTAAACCAAAATTCCTCCTCCGCTTCCCTCAGTCACAGCTCTGATGACTCGTTTGAGGACATATCATAAAGCCACAGCTCTGGGTTTGCCCCTTCACCAGCCTGCTGTGACACTTGCCAAATCTGTCACTGCCACTTCTGTGACTAAGCCTTTGATAGGAAACTTTGACATTTATTTTCAGATGGTGTAGGATATGTAATTAAATACATAAATGGGGTTTTTGCTTCATTTACTAAATGCTGGAGAGCACTGATGTTATAAGCATGTAAGACATTTCTGGAGAATCAATACAATCTGCTAGAGGGTGGCCAGGAAAAAAAGCTGCTATGCAGAATTACAAAATTCCTGGAAGTTCTGCCATGTCCTTTTCCTTTAGATCTGTGCTGTTTGTGGATTTGAGGTGTGCTTCCTCCCCTCATTCCCCTCATGCACAGCTTCATCTGCATCAACTCTTCTCTCACTCCACTTTCGCTTTTTTTTTATTTTTTCATTACAATGACCAAAAAAAAAATTAGTTCAGAGGCTTCATTTTTATGCAAGTAACACGCCACCACCTCTCCGAATGTTTATTCCTGCAAGGATTTTTCTCCCCAAGCCAGCAACTGCCCCTACAGCAAGGCAATATTCTCCTTTCCTTGCCAGAGGCTTGTGTGACCTGAGCTGGCACTCTGGACATGTTTTATTAATGCTCACACTGAGATTCCCTGCACGACCCATGCAGATTTTTCTGTTCCCATTCCCTCTGATGTCAGAAAACCCAGGGGTTATGTACAAACAGTTTGAGTTGGGAACATGCACTGACTGTGACACAGCGGCAGAAATGAACCACAGGGACAGTGGAGTGGCCACAAATGGCCCAGCCAAAGCTGAACTCGGGCACACAAGACCTTGGACCCTGTCAGAGGCTCCTTCAGCACAGAAAGCAGGGCCAGAAGAGCATTTCTGTGCCACCATGCACTTTAGCTGGCATCAGCACATGTTTGTTTTTATTACATTTGGATGCTGTGGACCATTTCCCTTGAGCTTGCCGTTAGAATTTAGACAAGCACACAGGACAAGGTTAACCCCTGGTCATGTCCCATCTTTGGTAGATACACTGGAGCATAGAAAACACTATCCACAATTAGCATTTCAGCAAGAGAACTTGATTTTTAGGTGGCATCAATAAAATAACATCCTACAAAACAATAGCAACTTCTCCTTTTGACAGAAGCACGTGTAAATTTACAACCCAAAGTAGCCTACAGTCTGCTAAGGAGCTCCCAGGCCTTTGATCACAGCTTTGCTCAATCTTTCCATAACTTCAGCATGATTATATTAGCAATGGCTGGTATTAAACCTTAAGAATTCTGTCTTGTGGCATATCCCTGACTCAGTATTGTGTCATCTTCTCCCTCGGGGGAACTGAACCCTGTGAAAGTCAGCCTCAGTTCAACACAGCCAGAAAAGGCACTCACTGGAGGCTGGGGGTATAAAGAATTACTTACAGTCTGTTGTCAAATACCGTATGAGAAACTTAGGAACAATGTCTTTAGATTTGCAATTTCTGTCCATGAATATTGAGTGACACACTCCTTTATAAAGTATTTATCCAGAATTTATTTTTAGAACTATCATTCCCTCTGTCCTGCCCACACCAAAAATACTCACACCTACTCCAAATGATTTTCGAATCATTACTTGAAACAAAAGGACTACGGATACAGTCTGTGTTCTGGTTTATGTATATAGTAATATTTAATACTCACTATTATATAGTAATATTTAATTACTCACTAAAAAACACAGAACATAATGTGGCAACCAGTTCAGGGTAGAGCTTTATTAAGCACATGCTGCAACATCAAAGGGCTCAGGAAATGAAGGCAGAAGGACAAAGCAGACACTTCAGACTAAGCAGGAATATTTAACTATGTTAACTTTCATAAGAGAGTCTTGTGTTCAGCTTCCTCCTAACCAGGGTTTGAAAGCCGTATTGTGCAAGAAGCTGTGCTGGCTAATCCAGATTGCTTGTCAAGCAGTGGAAGTTCGAGAAAATGCCTCCAGATAATCCAGCAGGCCCAGGCCACCACTCATCCACTAGTCCTGAAACTAAGGTGAGGAGCTTTACAGCTTTCGAAATGAATAAATGCAGTTTCCTGCTCTCAAGGATTTGCCTTCTAAACCCTTGGTCCAAAGCAGGAGTCCCCAGCACTGCTTCTGTCGAGTATTCTGTGAGCACAGAGCCCCGTGTAGGATCAAGGACAAAGTGCAGGAATAAGGCACTGGGTTTAAGCAATGACTTACTGGGGGATCTGTGGAGGGAACACGATGCTCTGTGAGTGCCACAGGCACGGCATCTTAAGAGGGATTTTCAACATTGCTACTCCCATTAAAGACTTCAAACATCTGTGATGAGAACGTCTCCCAAATCCCACACTGTGGATGAAATCCCGGCCTCAGCAGAAGGGGAGCTTTGCATTTGTCCTCAGCTGATTGAGGATTGCAGGCTGGCTGCTCAGAGCAGAGAAATCCGCCTTCAGAAGTCACTTTGAATTCCTTTGTCAGACCTTTTGAGCTTTTAAAAACCTGTATTAGAAAGCTTTTGAAGTGCAGTTGAAGACTTAATTTGACTGCAATTAACTTCACTGAATCAGTCAAATCAAGACCACCATCCCCATGTGATCTTTGGAGCAGCAACCATTTCCTTCCACGAGATTTGGGAACGAACAACTTTTCAGGATGGCCATGAACCAGCTACAGACAGAATGCATTTGACAGATGAAAGTACACAGAGAGCTCCATTATTTGACCTACAGAGAAATTACTGTGCACTCAATACAAAATAGTATCTATTTCCACAAATACATATATATATAAATGCGCACACACACATATATATGTAGGTGCTGCCCTATGTAGCAATTCTTTAATATTAATACCTTTAACAGGAAACACTGGTAGTAAAGAAGTCTGAAACAGGGCAAGAAAAATCTCCCTCTATTCCCAGATGTCATTTTAACAACGACTGATATATTACAATTGTATGCACTTTTTAACTGCGAGTAAAACAGCCATTACACTTGTTACATTTTATGGGCAGTGTTATTGGAGAGAAAACGGCTTTGACAATATATATTTGAAAAATTGTTGCTCCTATTCACAATTCATGAATGCAGCCTTCCTGCCATATATCAAAGCTACAGCCAGGCTTCCATCACGTTAGGTTTTAGGCAACAGCTCAGCTGTTAGGCTGTGGTTTTACAGAATAGAAAACCAAAATATACCCCACAGGGAGGGGGGTAGGCTGTTTGGCAGGTGACAAAAAGAGGGATTGAATTAAAGCATTTATTAAAGCTTAAGTTTTTCCTGAAGCCCCAAGATTTAGGGATTTCATGACTGGCCTGAACATGGTCACAAGGAAAGTACAAAATCCAGAGAGTGGGCATGCATTAACTGCAAAGGATGAAATTTGTAACTGCAGGATCTCCATTTTGCCCAGCTGATCTTTTCTTGATTAAAAAAAAAAAAAAAAAAAAAAGTTAAAAAATTCACAGTTGTTTAGTAGAAATCAATAACCAGGGCATACAGAACAAAGGCAGCATGGGAGTGCATCTAACTTAAAGTCCAAAAACCCTTTTGAAAATGGGTTTAATAGATAATCATTAGTTGCATAATTCTTTTTTTTTTAAGATAAAGTTAAGAAGCAGAAAACTCCAAAAGATCTGCGAACTTGACACCTCCAGCATCTGCCCGAAGTATATCTCTGCATATTTTAGATCTATACACACACACACAATGCACCTGGAGGATTTGGAAGCAGCAATTCCCATTTAATGGTCACTTCCTGTGTACCTCCTCAGTAAAGATAATATCCAGGATAACCTGTAAGAGTCAGCACGTGACAGAAAGAGCTGCAGCATTTGAACAGAGATGCTGCCCTCAGCTCCAGGGAAAGGGGACATTCAGAACTGTGACCTTGCTTTAAATAAACCTCTACCATCACTTGCAGTTGCTCAGAAAACTCACTGGAATTTTCCAGATGTATCCAAGGCATGTTTTGCACACATACCAAAGGCTTTACTCCATTCTTCTGGCCATGGGAGATGTTCATGACAACAGCACTGCCAGGGGAGGCTGAAGGAGAAATTAAGTTAAACGGAATTCAGAGTGACGGGTTTCACACACCTCAGCAAGCACTCAGGGAAAGGTGCACACCCGCCAAACACTGTCACTAGCAGCTGTTGTCCCACTTTCAAAAGAAAGCAAAACAAATCCTGGCTAGCCTAAATCAAAGTGTCAGTAACTCTTTAAAAAACAACAGAGAAAAAAAAAGTTTCAAAATATGTGTTCCATAAATAAAATATACAAGTGGAGGCTGCAACTGCAGTATTGATCCCAGTTGTAAGCTGAGATGCAGAGAAGTGCAGAGCTGGCACTCACACAGCCTTCTGAGCTGACAATAAATCCCAGCTTTGCCAGTGTCCAAATTACCATCCTGCACCTCTCCAGTTGGAGGGAAGTCATTAATTAGGCTGGCTTCCTCACTCAGGAGGTAAAGGTAGAATAATTCCACAATTCCCTTTGGCCAGCTCCTTATTTACAACTTGTGTGGCACCTCCTGCAAACTGATGGGTAAAAATCATCTCTCAGCAAATGCCACGCAGGGATGTAAAGCAGAGCCAAAGGTTGAAATGGTTGATAAATTTGTGGTGAAACTGATTAGTGATGATCCTGACAGGAAATGAGTGCTGCAAAGCCACGTGGGGAGTGCTTTTGGAATGTGCGATAAATCTGAGTTTGTTTTCCACTGTTGTCAAGAGAAGTCATTCAAATGTGGCACCGAGGGAACGCAGTTCCAGCTGTTTCAGCTGTTTCCAGGTGTTTTCCTGTGCCTTTTCTAGCACGGTTTCCTACAAGGGCACTGGGAGCAAGGCTGTTGAACTCACCTGGGAGAGGGGCAAATGTAAGAGAGATCCTCTGGATATCCCTGAAAACAACAACTTGGCTGATTCACGTGTGGGGCAGTGACAAAGTGCCAACCTTCTTTTGGCCAGGAAAGCATTTTTCCTAATTTCTGTGTTCAATACATATTTATTTCTCCTCTGCCAATTTACTGCAGCCCGAGACACCTCAGGTAGCTCAGACTGTGCATTCATGGTTTGCCACCTGTCTTTGAAACCATTCTTGAATACGGGAGGTGCTGGGTTTTAGGACATATTTTGCAGTTTCTAAATCAAGCAAATCAACATTTAGGAGATGACTTTAAAATCAGACTTGAAATTAAACAAATTTTTGCATCTTCTCATGGCAGAATTTGTTTTGATGCAGCTTCATTTTTGACACCTTCCGGATGCACCAGCAGAACACCTCCAGGGGAGCAGGCAGGTGGAGGAACCAAACCTGGGAAAACACCAGACTTTTGGAACAGTTCAGGAGATGGATTTGCACTGCAAATTCTGGCACAGCTGATGCCTCCCACAGGGGTATTTATTTCATTCTGCCAACACTTTCATTGAATCCCACTCAAACCTCATCTGCCCCTCACAGTGGAGAGGTAGGGTTTAAAAGCAGCCACCACCAAGCCAAATTAGCTCTCTCTAATCAGATATCTAACAAAACTCTGGTACAAGTCAAGCTGACATGAAAATTCAAGGCCCAGAACTTTCTGATAGAATGCTGCAGGGAAGGAAATATTCACTTTCCTGGAAGTAAATTAGCTACAGATTGGATCCAAACATCACCAGAAAATCTCTCAGCTTGCCTTGATCTAACTCTGATGAATGGAAAGGAAATTCAGACCTTTCTTAGCCCAGGCCTTAGCGAAATACTGAATTATCCAGACTGAGTCTTGATGTTGTATGGGATTAGAGAAGTGTTTTTATAGCACAGAAATTTTGTAATCATCACAGTCAATATTAACATCTCTCTGATGGAAAACTTTTGCACACCAAGTTCACATTCAAAAAGTATTCTGGGGTTGGGTTTGAGGTTTTTTTAAATTATAGTTATTTGTTATGTGTCTCTTTTCCATCCCTCCCTCTACTACTCCTTGTTCCTCTTTATCAAAGCCAAAATCATACTTTAAATGCATTTTCCAGGCTTCAGACCACTTCTAGAGAGAGAAGAAAGTGAAGGGGGGGAATCAGCATCTCATGGGGTCAAGTGCCAAAATGGGGAGCAGGAGGACCAGCAGCACATAAAATTCTATAGAATTCACTTTACAAAAGTTAGAATGAAAACAAAAGAAAAAAATATTAGACTACATTTATAAGTTTAATAGGGGTTAGTTGTGTGAGATTCTCTGAGCTGTTTTACAAACCTGCTGGGACACAAAGCCTTAAAAAACAAAAACAAAAAAAAAGTGCTTTTAATGAATTCTGTTCAACAGGTTATCCAAAAATATCATGGGGCTAATGCAAAGCCATCTGAAACCCCCATAAATCTTCTGTCAAACCCAACGACTTCACGTCAAGCTTTATTTGACAAATGTACAGAGTAAATAAGGTGTGCGCTTTGCCAAGGCATCACAGGAACCCCACAGCTATGGGCAACATGGAAATACTACAAATCAGCCTGGCCAGAGTGAATTTCAGCCTTGCTGGCTTGTGGGAAGTGCAGAATATTAATAACAGTAACAAAGGGAGGGGAAAGAAGGTCAATATGAGAAAGATTTTAAAGGAAAGGGGTGGGGGGGGGGAAGCTGGAATAGGAAAAAAACAAAAAAAAACAATAAAAAAAAAAGCAAGAAAAAAAAAAAGCAAAAC
>VYZQ01035697.1:0-13147 GCA_013400655.1 Mystacornis crossleyi | reverse complement strand
AAAAATAAAAAAAAAAAAAAAAAACAAAAAAAACACTGTCTTGTACTGGTTTCCTGTAGCAGCACCACCAAATCCTTACCAGCCATGAACCTACTTCTACAAAAGCCTAAAATCATGTGAAAACCTTACTGGGGAGAGCCTCACCCAGCAGTCCGTGTTCTTGCTGAAAGGCATCATTTCATTCACCTGCAGGACATACGCACCTCATCATCACCAAATACACTGTTTTTCTTTCAAAAACCCACACACCTATTCCAGAAGATTTTGATCTTTTCAGAGCTTGAGCCAAGTCAGGACAGCACTTGCTCTGGAAATCGCAGGGGAAAACCCTACAGTGGTGCCAAGCTGGAACTTATTTCAGGCTTTCTTTAGCATCAAACGTGAAAAAAAAGCAAACAAAAGCCAAACCACCAGACTGAAAGATGCTCCATTTTTCACTGCCTGAGTGCAGACTTCCCTTTTTCCTGATATGAACAGTCTACAAAGATAACCGACTCCAGCAGATTCTAAGGACTGGCAGGGTATTCAGAGCTTCACTGGAGCTGGGGATCCAGACCCTCATCCAGCACAGGCAGAGCCCCACGGAGCAGTGGAGGGGAATCCGTTCATGGCACTTCCCAAACTCTGCCCTGGAATTTGCTGTTGGACTCACACCAACTGCTCAATCACTCAGTGATTGGAAATCTAAAGAATAAAGCTTACAGGAAAAGAAAGCATATAAAAATTAGAACTTAACATTAAAATATCCGTACTGAGAGAACTGTGAGAAACTTCACTTCTCCCAAGTTTCCAAGGAAAAAGGAAGTTTCACTTTCTAATACTTGTCCAGGCACACCAAGATGCACAAGCACTAATGGAAAATAAGTACAGATAATCCTGCTACAGACCATTAATAGAATAATGAGATGTCATTAACATGTAAAAAGAATTTAAGGAGCTAACATAACTTGAGAATGATTGACACGTGGAAGAAAAATACCTATGTGGTATTTGCTTATTTCACTAAACTGTTCAGAAAAAAAAAACTTAAATATTTAATCAAATTTTCAGTCTCTAGTTCATGAATTATCCATAAGTAACTTAATTTTCTCTACTCTCAAGGAAAAAAAGTAAAACTTCAGCAAAAGGTGGGAGAAATGAGAAGAAAAATCCCTGCAGACAGTTGAAGGGCTAAGTAGTATTTTGCACCTCACCCCCAAATTTCTGATTTTGGTGATCAAATACAGACCTGGGAATATGTAAAAGCTGTGAGTTCTCATCTTACTTCTAACAGAGAGCTGGGCAAGAAATCCAAACCCCAACCAGCTCCATCATCCGAACCCTCCAGCAGCAGGAAACAGAAGAGTTCAGTCCCAGAACAGCACAGAAACCTCCCAGGGAAAGTGTTTTTATGACAAAAACCCTTAGCAAATAATCTCTCTCTAGGCGTGTAGCTCTTCCATCCTGCTACAACCCCCCCAGCCTCGTGTTATCCCTGTTAACCACACCAGGATCATTGTCCCCCCAGAAAATATTCATAGGAGTCAGGTGGCTGATCCAGGTGTTTTCCTTTAGGGGAAAACAACACTTTTTGGGAGGCCTTAATTAAGGTCTCCAAAGTCCTTACACATATGGGCTGTGCTGAAAACCCCTACCAAAGTACTTGAATCCACGAGTCAGGTGAACTGTTGGTATGGGTGGTAATCCATGTGGAAAAAACCTATTTTAGACAAAATAATGCTCTTATTTTCCTCAGAGGAGGCCCATATTTGTTTTCTCTATACTTATAAAACAGCTAAATGCAAAACATTTATGAAGAGAACCATCCTGATGGAAAAAGAGTGAGCTCAGGAAGGCAGCTGGAGTGTAACTAATATCAACAGATAAAAACATGGAGGGAACCAGTTATCCAAGACACATGCACTCATTAAATTAGCATTCCCTTCCCCATAAAAGCAGAATTCAGCAGTTTTGCCCCATTAAGTCGAGCCTTCCTGAACACACCCAGGAGATCGGGAGTGTTGGCTCGGTGCTGGCCCGGGGAGCTCGCTGTGCTTTAGGGACTGTGGCCGAGCTGCAGCACAGAACAAACGATCCCAGCCTCCCTTCCTGGGCTGCCTCCAGGAAAATGGGGCTTTTGCCACCCCAGATACTGCTGAAATTAAAGAACCCATTCCTGCCCACCTCACTGGGTTCTCAGCTGGTGCAAGGCAGCACAGCTGCTTCCATTCCAGTGTAACAGCACAGCTCTACCTCCACCTGAGCCCGGCCTCTGCAGCTGATGGGCCCATTGAATCTGCCTGGGGAATGATGTTATTTCAGGCAATAAAGGGCCTGGAAAAAGTTCTAAAAGTTTGCCTAGCTGCAAAAACTCTTAGAAGAGACCTGTTCTCTCTTTAAACCTACTGGGACCTGAAAGGCATGACCTGAAAAGCAAATTTGCATGAAATCCAGCTACAATAAATATTTGCTCCTAGAAAACTCCTTTGCCTTTAGTATAGATCTTGCTCATTAATATCAAATTGCCAATGAAATTTATTCACGGCTAGCTCGGGTCCTTTTGGGTTCTGTGCACTGTAACTGAATGGCACAACTCACACTTCAAAGCCCAAGCAATAGGGAGAAAATGCCTTTTCTGGGGCAGTTCTGGAGCAGGCAGTGGATGCACCTGCACAGAGGGATCTCGCCTGTGCAATTCCCAACAGAACTGTTCCCTTCTCTGCCCCTGCCTGCTCCTGCTCTCCTCCTCTTGCTGGCACCACCACTCACAAAGCCACCACCACCCCAGAGCAGGTTTGGATGCCAACCAATAAATAAATAAATGCCCAGTGGGCAGAAGAGCTGCCCCAGGAACTCTTGACAGAACTGCCCTTTAGTGCCAAGTTTTAGTGTGGCCTGGATAAATGGATGGATACATGAATATCTACCTGTTTGCCCTTCCCCAAACCCCCGTCACTGCAGCAGAACACCCCTTTTTCCTTTGATTTCCCCACTGCAGCACCCAAGGTTTGTCTCCCTCAGGAACCCCCTCTGTGCTGCAGTGGAGCAGATTCTCAGGAGCAGCTCACTGAGTTCTCAAAGACACATTCCTTTTGATTTTCATCCTTCTCCACCTCTCTGGGAGGATGGTGTGGGAAGCATTCAAGTAAATAACTCAGCCATGATAGGGGGTGGAACAAGTGACATTTCTGGCTTCTCTTCTCAGCCACCTGTCAAGACTCGGGTTGCAGAGAATTAGACAGCTCGAAATAATAGTGGTTCTGTAAGACAGAACTTCTCACTGTGACTGGCTCACTGTCACTTTATAACCTGCAACATAAAGTCCTTTAAATCCTCTGTAATTTCTGAACGGCAAGGGATTTGGGGATCTTATCAGTGAAGAAATAATACTGTTAAGGTTTCTTTCTCGCAAGTGTTTCAGGCTCCGTAATAAATCTGTGAGCTCCTTGTGTTAGTTGGATTTGTCTAACATTTTAACATTTCAAAAGTTGCAGAACTGAAGATGTAAAGTTCGTGTGCTGCCAGCACAACATCCCCCGAGTCACCTGGGTCACAGCTGGATGGACAGCTGGGCACAAACTCTCTGGGACATTAATTAGTTGGCTTTATTAAAGGAGAACAACACAGCTCAGCCAGAATATCTAAGCAAGAAACTGTCTCTTGTGCAATATATACATGAAAATATTTATACTCCAAGTGATGGCCTTGCTGCCCTGTCCTTCTGATGAGGGCCTGTCACAGCGCACACCCCAGCCCCAGGAAAGGCTCTGATTCAGAACTCAGGGGTGGGAATTCTCTCCACCTTGGCCCTGTGCTGAGGGAACACCCGCTCACCGCTGTAACCCGCGGTATTTGCAGGTTCCCTGCTTAACCCATCTGATAATTTCTGCTCTAAAGCTGTTCTCACACAACAGCCTCATCTTCTGCTTGAGTCCATCCCGTGGCAGCTGATTCCTGTGCCAGAGAGTTCCCTCACCCAGCCACGTCTGGGAAGCACACACAGACCACGGATCCCTCAGCACAACCCCACATTAAACTCAGAATTTCAGCTGCAAATCCAGCCCAGATGAGCTGCAGTGCTGCTGCAGGGCATGCAAGGGAGATTGGTCGCTGTGAAATGCTAAATATTATTTCTGCAGGGAGTCTTTAGTGTCTCTGAGTTACCTGTCTTGACAGGAAAGATTGTTGCCCACCACCTTACAGTCACGTTCTCCACCTGAGCACACGGATAATAACCTGTGCTGCTGCCACAGCCATCCCGGTACAGCTGCAAAGACATTTTCCTGCAGCTCATCAGCTGAAATAAACATCCACACTTGTGTGGCCTGAGAAACGCAGCCTTCAAAACAACCCTGACCTCAGGAATCAAATCAGCAGCCCCACAAAGAGATGAGAATAAAATGCCAAGCACGTCATCTCAGCTGGGAAAAAGGTTATTATTGAATGTTTTCATATGTCTATTTATACACACATATATATTTAATCTAGGAATGTGCTCCATGTATTAATCAAAGCCATATTCTGCCTCGTCTCCCAGCCCTGCTCGCTGCAACAATTTTATTCTGGGTCCATGTGCAGAGAAAACACAAAAATTCTTGGCATTTGAAAGACTGATAAAATTTAATTTGTAATTTTGTCTGAGAAACACTTCAAACATATCAAAATGTGGGGGAAAAAGCATCAAGCTCAACAAACTGTGGTAAAGGGGCAGTAAACAAAGCTGTGCCATGCAAATCCAGCTCCCTGGGGATGGCATTTTCCAGAAAATTCAGGTGTGACCCAAAGCTCAGTGTGGCACTGGGCAGGCTCCAATTCCTGTTAATCGGCTGGGGAGCCAATTTTCAGGAAGTGGAGTAAGAAGCTGTTCAAATTATCCTCCTATCCTAGAATCCCTGGGTTTTTCTGCTTCCTTCTTTATTCAGAGGAGGAGGCGGGGAAAGGACTGAGCTGTCTTTTAAAAAGCAGCTCCCAACAAAGTGAGTGGTGTTAAATTCTCTAATAAATTCGGGCTGATTCGATTTGATTTGACTTCCATGATATCTAAGGGAAATGAAAATAAAGTCTGCAGGAAATGTGTCAATTTTTCACAGGAATCAAACGAGAGTGATTGTTTCTGTAATGATAATAGAGTTTGCCATAAACATTCCTACAGGGAAAGCATTATTTTCCTCTGATCACTGCAGCAAATGGCATTAGGAAATATTCACATAGCAGGAGAAAATGATTTTATGAAGGTGTGGGGGAGTTGTCTGTGTGTGCAGACATATTTCTAGTTAAAACATAAAAATCAGACAAAGAAACATTCCACCCCCCCACCCCCCCCAAAAAATGGTAACAAAAGAAATCGATTTCTTCATGGAATGAGAAAGGAAATAAAGAAGCAAATGAAAAGTGAGGGAAAAAAGCTGTTAACAAAATTCAATCTTTAAGGTCTTCCTTTTTGGTGGGTCTTTGTACAGAATAAAGAGAACACTTCTCTCCATTTAGGCTTCCAGCCATTTCCCTGGTTTGTTCTCCATGTCTGTATAATGTGAAGCTTAATGAAATACATTAAAAGAGAGGAAATAAACAAAATTGTCCAGACTCTGTAGTTACAGCATAATTCTGTCAGCCTTCAGATTTTCCAGGAGCAAAAGCTGGCAAGAGCTTTTCCATTGCACATTCCACGCTGATTAACAAAGCCTTCTGGTCTGCAAAGTGCTCTTTGCTTGGTTTAGAAATATGCAGAAAACCAATTATTTCTCACAGAAATATGAATTAAAAAACGGCCACTGCACAGACAAGGCAGCAGCTTCCTGAAGGAAAAAAATGTCACCTGGTGCTGGCAACCCTCAGAAATCTGCAGTCATTTCCTGGGACTGGAAATCCCACGAGGCAGAGAACAGGGTGGACAAAATGCTGGATGAACCACTAAAGTCTGTCCCCAAAAAAGATGATTTGGACTTTCTGCATCACTCATCTCTGGTATAATAATTAACTTCAAAAATAAGTATCTCATAGTAGAACAGTAAGGAAAATCAGGATGATTTTATGATGTACTCTAATTACTGAAACCAGTTAAAAATAACACCACTTTATCCCACAGCCCTCAAAGAAACACCCAACCGCAGAGTGGGTTGTGCATCAAGACAAAATACAAAAATAATAATAAAAAGCACCTGTTGGATGTCCTTTTGTTCCTCTGCTGTGTCATAAGGCACAAGACATCTCCTGAAAACCAGGAACAGTTTCCCCAAACAAGTACAAATCTCTCTGTCGATACTGCAGCCAGACACGCAGGCAAAAGTGCAACACAACCCTAATTGAATGGCAATAAATATGCCTCTGATGTACTGCAGCACGCTGGAGTGACAGCTGTTTACTGCCCAGCCTGGACTGCAAGTATTACAGAACACAAATTTAATGCTTTTTATCTCTTTTCATAACAAATATTTAGGGACTTTCAGCCTTTCATGTCTCAGTCGTGGGGGACACATGGTTTATTGGCCAGGTGCTGCTTTTTTCCTGTGGCTGAAGAGATGATATTTATCAGACTGGATCCCTTACTCTCACAATGTGTCCATGATTTGTTCTTTTTGCTGGACAGAACAAGAAGTGGTTTTAAAGCGCAGCTTATTCTTCATCTAATTATCATCCTGTTATTGGCCAGTTTGGAGATGGAGAAAAAAAAAAACACAATTCCCAGTTGGAAGTGGCTCTTGATACTTTTGCTACTTGAAGAATTCTGTGCATGCTCAAGTGAATAAAAAATCATCAATGCTGGTTTACTGGGCAGCTCAGCAGGGCTCAGCCCTGCTGAGACACTCAGTTACCCTTAATAATAGTAACAACAGCCTCAAATTGTGCGTGGGGAGGGTTAGGTTGGATATCAGGAAAAAATTTCTTCACCTAAAGGGTTGTCAAGCTCTGGAACTGGCTGCCCGAGGAAGGTGGAGCCACCATTCCTGGAGGGATTTAAAATCCACGTGGATGGGGCACTTGGGCCTTTCTGGGTTTCACCCCCTTGCTCTGCCGAGTTCTTCTTGTGTTCCTATTTTAAAATTCAGTTATCGCCCATTTTCCCAGATTTACTCATTAATAACATCACATAATGATTCTATTCATCTCCCCCCTCAAAAATTTACTACCACAGAGATCAGTTTTATCTTTTAAGCAATCTCCATTACAGCATTTCAAGCTGAAAAAGTTACTTTTTCTTTTCTGAGGTAAAAAAAGGGTCACTATTATGCTGAGACAGAAAATTCATAGAAAAAGAAGCAAACAGCGCCTGTCACCTCATTTATCCTCAAAACAATCAATTCCACTGTATCAATATTTCTTTAAAAATGAAAAGCTCTCCCAAATTATGACTTTCTTCTGTCTCACTCTGCTATTTCATGGCTGCCTTGTAGCCTTGAGAAGAAAAAAGACAAGAAAAAAGCAGCTCATTAGAGACAAAGGTGTAAAATCTCAGTTCCAGCACCAGAGTCACTTGGCCCAGCTCTTGCTGTGACTAATAATCACATTATTGTGAATGAAGAGGGGCAAGAGACGGGTGGTCAGCGATGAAAACTGGGCATATAATTATCCATTACTATCAGTGGATGCAAAAAAAAATACAGACAAGTATCAAATGGGAGATAGAATTGTGTTTGAAAGGTTGCTGTCAATTCCCTTTCAGGTCAGATGGGCAAATATTGGTTAAAACTCAGTCACAGAGGTAACTGCAGCAGCAGCTGCTCTCACACAGCCCAGGGGAGGGGAAACCACCCCGGCTTGGTCATTGGAAAATTCCCTCTCCTTCCCTTTTGGAATGGGACAGAAAATCGTGCAGGGCTGGGAGGGATTCTGGGTGACAAATGTGAATTTAGAGCTGCCATGAGCAGATTCTGCCCAAGGTCACCCTCCAGGGGCTGTGAAATGTCCTAAAGGCCTCCTCTGGATTCATTTGGCACTGCAGGGAGAAGGCCTAGGCTGGAAATATTCTGCCTTCAATATTTCCCCGGGCCAGATTGGGTCTAAGAGTAAAAGCTACAAAGAAAAACCCTGATTTTTTATAATTTTGCAGTACTTGCACAATGAGTGTATCCACCAAGAGTGTGGTGTTTAAAAGCTGCCTGGGAACTCGCAATAAAATTTATATTTTGGATGCCATGCACGGGTGTTCTCTGCTCCAAACAGCTCCTTCACTCCCAGCACACACGTAGGGAAAGAGATCCTGAGTCCCTTGTGTTCCCATTCCCAGGACATCAACAGACAAGCAATAAAGAGTTAAGAGGATTCCTGGAGCTGGGCAAAAACTGGCAAAAATTCATCCAACAACTACTAACTTTTACTAATTTTTCTTGAATAAACCTCCACCATTCTGCTCTGAATACAAAAAAATATGCATATTTAGAAGCTGCATTTTTCAGAAAATATGCTTGAATTTTCAATTTAGAATGATTTTTCAATTGAAAATGTTAACTACTTAAGATTTCTATAACTGCTTAAAGGTAAAGCAGATAAACTACAATGACTTTAAATGATACATTTTCATTTTACCAAGGAAATACCGAATTTCCTTTGACAACATGGCCTTTTTAGAAGGCAGCCAAATTCCCTTTTTCTTTCTACTTTTACAATATCAAACCATACTTTTAGAAATCCATTATTTGCATGTTTGAATTCAATTCAATTCTTTATTTCAAAAACAAAGCAAAACACAAACAATTAAAAAAAAAAAAAAACACCCCACAGCAGAAAACTTGGGAATCAGTACAGGTCTTTTCAGACCAAAGGAATTCTGGAACAGAGCAACTGCACTTGAAACAGAAAGAATTTAAGTTTTACACAAGCTGGAGTTCAGACCTGATCCCAAACCTGTTTCAGTTAAAGGCTAATTTTAATGCACGAAAAGGGCTATGAAATTTGTTCTTTATTACAACTTTGCTCTCCAGCTGCCTGTGTCTTACACTAGTAAAAATAAGACTTTCAAGAGCTTCTTATTTGCTTGCAAATTCTGACAATTCCCACAACGCTGGTTTGGGATTATCGGTGCATGAGGTTTGAGAGCTCTGGCACTGCACAATTCAGTAGAAACAAAATCTAAGTTGTGTGGATAAGTTTATATCCTGCCCCTGATGCCCTGCCCTCACTGCCCTCTCTGGGGGTTGTTGCTGAGATTTCATTCCAGTTTTGAAAACAGAAAAACTCAGAGTAAAGGGAAAAGGAGGAAGCCTGAAAACATCTGTGGTCTTTATTTGTGAGCTGCAGCCATCAGGAGAGAGGTGGGGAAGCATTTCTGTGCATTATGGTCCCAAAAATGCAACTTTCCTCAGTTCTCAGGAGTCACAGCATCACCTCACCTGACGTTCTCCATTTCTTCCGTGTGTTTCCTTTCCTCTTACAGCTCTCTGCTTTGTCACCATTTAATAGCCTCAGGTTAAGAAAATTGCTCATAAAAAGAGAAATCCTGGTTTTAGTTTGGCCTTCTCTGGGTGAAAAAAAGCAGCGACCTTCCTTTCCCAAGCTGCTGTTGACAGCGGTGGAAGCAAAACCCAACCAGGGCTGCAGAGGACTTGTGGCCTTTGGGACACTCCAGGCAACCCCAGCCAGGGCTGGGCATGTCTGTGTTCTCCCCAGGGAGATCTTTTCACAGGAGAATCCAGTTCAGTTAAAAGCAGACTCAATCCTGCCTCTTTTCCCACTGAAATACCACTCACGTCACCACCTGGTCCAAAATAATTGTCAGTGTCAGTCACCACACGCAGCCAGGATGCAAAACAGAATCATTAATAACAGGATCCTTGTCAAGTCACAAATTAAAAGCCTCTTACCTCAGAAAGGCCAAGGACCTGCTCTCTCTGCTACTTCTTTCAGCTCAGCCAGAGGGAATAATTCAAGGCCCAGGTGTGTGGTGCTGGGGAAGGGAAGGAAAAGGGTTGTTATGTGAAGCAGGTGTTGAGCATTGTCATAACTGAGGCCAAGTTAATAACATTCTAATGAGCAGTAATAAAGACTCAAAAGCAATAAAAAAGGAGAAAATAATCTCTAGAGTAATCAAGCTGTATTTAATATACCCAGAGAGCAAAGGACTTTATTGAACGGGGGAGGAGGAGAGTGCAGGAGGGAAAGGTGTGAGCACAGAGTACTGGCTCAGTGTTTTCACTGGCAAACAGGAAAAACTGTCACTCTCCAGAGGCCTGTAAGCCCAACATTTTGATAAAGTGCTGAATTTCCTAAAACCAGCACACAGCATATTTGTGATCCCCAAAGCCTCTGGTGTTAGCTGGCATAAACAAAAGTATTTCACTACCCTCTGTTTGTCTCCTTTCAGGTTTTGTTCACAACCAAACAACCTCCAGGAACCTGAGCCCAACCAAGCCTAAACACACATCTTCAGAGCTGGGTGCCCAAAACACCTCCTGACAAAAAACAGTGAGGAGAAACCAGGGGGGAGTGGAGAGGCTTTGTATATCTGTGTGCAAACTGAGGTAGGGATTATTTGGGTAAAATATCTTGTACAATAATTACTTTTTATTCACCCTAAAATCAAGTCACTCCTGTCTGTGTGCAGGTATTAAGACGGAAAATAAATGTAACAAGTGCTACTCTAAAGGATACACGCAACTCAAAACAACACCTATTCTCTCGAAGGATTACAGTGTCTCAGGATTTTAAAATATACAGAATTTCGGTGTACCTGAGCATTAAACTTTTCTGTAAATCTTTGAGATTCGCTTGAGAAAAGTTTGTGTTTCTTGGTGACAGCATTCACAGAGGGGCCTGAACGGGCTTTTCCAGCAGTGAAACCACACGCAGGCAGGGCCAGCTGCCCAGCACTCGTGCTGCCAGGTCTGACACGCCTGCCCTCTCTCACTGCTCTGTCACAGGCACACTGCCGTCCACGCATCTTTAATTTTGCATGGAAACCCACGCAGGACACGTGCACGATGCATTCATCTGGAAGACAAACACAAAAACATGTTTATTTTTTAAAAATCTCCAATTTATATATGCAGTGTGATTAGAAACTAGGTTGCAAAAATGGTCCGTGGGCTTTGGCAACAGGTTTTAATTTAAGGTTTTAATTCAGCGTTGCTGTGGTCCACAAAGTAAATTCTGTGCCTTGTGTCCCTTTCATGCACATCATGAACAAAGGTTCAATTTGTCATTTAGGCAATTGTAACCTGTCCACACAGGTTCCCTGGGGGGTCATAGAATTATCTGCTCTCGTGGAGCACCCAGTGATTTTCAAACCCAGCCTCATCCACACGTTATGGAAATCAGTGGTGTTATTTCACGGATTTGAGCTGGGTTTGGATCATGACCTGCAAGAAAATATTCTAAATAATTCTAAAAGTGGAAGGAAGGGAGGAGCAGAGAGGCTCTTGACTGCCTTTGCTCATTTTGTGCCTCTCACATTTATACCTCTGTGAACAAATATTCTGAGGTCTCAGGCTGGCAGCGAAAAAGAACTATTTTCCCCTGTAAATATAAGCTGGTCCTTCTTTCTTGCTGCAGGAAATTAATTTGGTTTGTATGTTGCCTGCACATCTTGAACAGTGTTAGAAAAAACTATGGCAGACTTTTCACGGAACCTGGAACGGCTACACCACCTGTTAGAAAAGTTCCATACTTTTGTGGTAATTAAAGTGCTTAATATTGAACATGTATCTGTTTCAAACTTTTCTCTCAGCTCTGATTTCTCCAGAAACTCCTCAATGCGTTGCTGGCAATAACAACAAAGAAATTACTGCACTGATTTAATTCCCTGACTCCTGCTTGCTGTATAATGTAAGAAAACAGCTTTCATTCTGTGCTATTTTGGAGTTTTTCATATCAACTGCCTGCAAAAGTCTCCAAGCTTTCTCCATCAGAGTTTTGATGTCTTGAATAAATGTCTCTCAGAAACTTCAGGGAGAAATCAAGGAGTCCAAAACTTCTGGAAATCAAGATATTGTGTTTACCTTTGACTTTTCAGTCTGAATCCTTAGGTAAGGAACTGGAGCCTGAGTGGCCCTGCCCTCATCCCTACCCAGCCAGAGCCAGCAGGGCAATGCCACCCATGTGCCACTGTCACTGTGCCAGCCCTGAGTCCCTGCTGCCAGTGCTGATTTCCCCATGGAAATGCCCAAATCCCAAATGCCATCTGAGTCAGAGGGGCAGTTTCAAGTCCTTGCTCCAAATCCTGTTGGTTTCTTTACTTGATTTGAGCTGGAAGGATGGGATAAGAAACCTAAATAAGGATTCTGCATTCAGACAGCCACTGAACAGAGAGGACATGAAATTGCCTGGACAATTTTCTTAACTCTTGGGTCTTTGCCTCCACTCAGTGAACTTTACTCTTGTGATTCAAAGTGTCATTATACTGCCATTATCATTACAGTTGAATACTTTTTCATAATTGAAGAATGATTTAAGAACTAAGTAGGTTGACACGGTGACATATTTTATCCTAATAACTCCTAAACATGCAAATGTGCTGCAGATACTCTTTTTCCAAGAAACTAGAGAAAAAAATGATAGCAAAAATATTTAAAGAGAGATTAATCCACTGGAAAAAGCATTAAAATACACTGAAAGTAAATGTAATTGTTTTTAAACCCAATGTTTGCGTAAGATAAATTCAGCATTGGACAGGCTCTTTAAAAATCAATTTGCACTCACTTCCTCTATAAAGATTTATCCCAGGGAAAAAAAAATCCATTAGTATTAAAGTGCTTAAAAACTTGGCAGACTATCTCCAAAGGCATCAATTTCTACTGCTAATTAACACTAATTATTCACTCAGCAGTTGTAAGTTGCTTTTGGTCCCTGAGGGTAGACGAGAGATTTGTCTCTCTCCGTCGCGGCGCGTTCCGTGTATTCGTTCCAAGAGATCTTCACATTCAGGCATCACAATGGTGTGCACTTGGAGATGTGCTCAACTTTCCTCTTCTGCTGCCAGCAGTGGAGCAAGATTTTCTGGTGTAGTATAAAGAGTCCACGTTGTCCCTCAAGGTCCTGTTTCATGAGGGGTTTTATTTCTTCTGTTTCTCTCTGGTACGGATTTGACCCCACACATTCTCTCAGTGTCCAGTGGGTTTAATTCAGCATTTTCTGATTGCTCAGGCTTGACGGTCCAACCTGGTTTTTAAGCAGCTCTGCAAAACTCCGAGGTTATTGCTCATGACCCCAGTTAGCACAGATCCCATCCCATCCCATC
>VYZQ01035696.1:14309-28198 GCA_013400655.1 Mystacornis crossleyi | reverse complement strand
TAAGAACATCCACCATTGGGATTGACATCAGGACCTCTCCTTTCCATTTTATGCACTATTTTAGATCATTGTCTGAAGACTTTCCATCTATTGCAGAAATTAAATGTCTCTTTTCAGTCAGGTGCAATCTTCCTAAAATACCAGTGGGAGCAAGTCAACACACATAAGCTCAATACATTATCATAAATTTTGTATTAATTGCAAAACACTACACCTCTAAATCCATGGGACTGCACAGACAAAACCCAAGACATTTTCTCTTTATGAAGCACAAGAACAGATTTTTGCACTGCATTAAAGGCTGGGTGACAGTCTGATTATTCTGAACAACTGGTTGTTGAGCTGAGTCACTATTTCAAAATGCTAAGAGGGAATATGTAAGTGAATGCAGGTGACTATATAAAAAGAAAAGACAACTAGAATACAATTACTATTTAAAGACATACCAGCAGCACACAAATTTTTCACACACTATTATTCTAACTGTTCCTGTAACATTGAAAATTTATTATTTGGCTTATCACAGTTAACTTACTGTCACAATAGAGATTTATACTTTCAAATCTTCCTTGTAGCAAAGGAACTGGCTAGTTAACTTTTTTTTTACCCTCATGAAAGCTGGAGTTTAAACAAATTCCCTGATCACCAGGGAAGTGCAGCACTACATGCGTAAGCTTTAAACATCCTACAGCTTATTAAATTAGTAATTTATTTATTTTTAAATTCCTTTATCAGGCAGCAACCTTAAGTAAACACCAAAAGGGCTAGCTAACGTCAATTGTCTTCTGCTTTCAACTGTGCTGGTTCCAGACCATGCTAGCTGCTCCTCTGCCCATCCCCAGCTGCCAGTTATTTCACTTGTGCAATAGCTTGATAACACACTTCCATCAAAATTATTTGGAATGGTGAAGAAACACTACTGAACTTGTTCAGATTAAGGTTTAGTTGATGGATATGTCCTGGGATGTGGCAAGTCCGTAAACTCCAGCAGGAAAGCAGGGTGGGATTACTTCCTCCACTGGCGTAACTGCAACCACTAGAGAACTTCTGAAGACAAGGCTATGTGAAATGTTGGGTTTCAGAATGCAGATGGATGAAAAGTAAATGAAAATGAAGATTTTGATGGGCTTTTTAATGTATTTGCTTACTAATAAACTGATTCACTGTGGTTCTAAAGCACTTAGCTAATGCAGCCCTAAAGTACTGACAACTATACTGCTCCCCTGGGCAAACACATCCTACCTTCAAACAAAAAATTAAAGCATGTAAGAGATATGCACAGTGTGTTTTAGGGTGGCTGAACTTGAAATGAATTAACAAATACTGCAATCAGTCTTAGCCATGTACCTAACTCTTCAACGTATACTACAACTGGCCATATGTGCACTCTTGCAAACAAACCACAAGACTTGACATAACCACAAGCTTTCACAAAAGAAGAGTTGCCAATAATTGCCCAGACCAGTTATTTTCTCAGTTTTTTAGCTTCAAACTTTAAAGTCATAATAACAATACGGGTATTGGAAATACCCTGTAAGCCATCCCGAGTGCTAGTCCAACAGTGAGTAACCACCAGGAGTACCACAGGAAATTCAGTCGTACAGAGAGTAGCAACTGTGCAAGACATTTAGGTCTCAGCTACGTGGTACTCAGAGTTCATTTTCACCACCTACTAAGAAAGCTGTTTTGATTAGTTACACTGTAGCTATATGGCCTCTCACCCAAACAGTACCTACTCAGCTAAGCATTATACAAAGGATAGAAAATGGGAAAATACATGGTTCTGAGTAAATTTTTAATACAGACCAAGTTTCAAAAGTTAATTATATCTGTAATTAGTTTTAATAAAAATGAATTTTAGTGGCTGCTGAGGTAATTTTCCTGGGGGTTGCTATAGTGACAGGCGGAAAGTGCATTACTGAGGCGATGAGCATGTAATGAGCAGCTGGCAGTGGCCCTCCCTTGACGTCAGGAGATGCTGCCAGCATCTAGCAACACGCCTGTGATCTGCACGCTGACCAGAAGCAGAGGAAGCCTTTTGTTTCCCAGTCAGCACCAAGAGCGAAATAATTATTTTTAATGCACTTTACACTACCTATTGACACGGTCCAAGCCTGCAGCTAGCTTCAGGGAAGCTGCCAGGCTAGGGTTGAAAGAAAGCACATGTCAAAGGTACTGTCTGTCCACATTTCAATATAAACAGCAGGAACGGGATTATGGGAGTTGATTGACTGGTTCTATACTTTCCGACATGTATTTCCCATATAGAAATCAAGCAAGGTAGTGAGACTCGTAAGCTTAATAAGCAGACCGCATGTTTTTAATCAGTTAAGTTCTTGAAGAAATTGAGTGTGACTGCAGTCATCATGAACAGGTAGCTCAACATTGAACCTTAACTTCCTAGGGCTACATCACCTAATAAAGACAGACCATCAAAACTTACTTGAATTTACTTTCAGAAATTAAAGTCTTGGAGCACCTTCAACATGGGGCAGACCCTTCAAACAAACACCCTCCTCCAGCTATGAGCTACTACTTACCAGCATCTTTGAGGCCAGATTTTTGCGAGTAATCAGGTGATTAAGAAGCATTTTCTAAGGAAAAAAATCCATACAGTGAGATTCTGTAACTTTAAACTATGTTCAGTGTATAGCCTAATTGATCAGGTGCAGGCAGTAAGGCATGGGCAGACAAAGGTAGAAAGGGTACAGCCTTCAATTTGTCTCTGACGTCATTTCCCTTTCTGAGGTCAAAAATGAGATTGGTCTGCTCATCAGAGCTGTCTAGTAACGTTTCCTAAACTCAGCAGGCAAAACTGATGTAGCAAGATGCTGAATTAATACTCACTAGCACACTATCAAAGCCAGTGCTTAGAAGGACTCTGACTGAGAGACACTGTGAGCACAGAAGTCCCTGGAGAGCAGAATGCCTCTGAAACGCACTGCTGAGAACAAAGGATCTGACTAGCACCATACTAGAAACTTAACTTTTCTGTTATAGATCTCTAAATAAAATTAAACATGTTAAGACAGAAGTAATTATTGACACTGATAGAAATGTCAGTATAAAACCAGGAAAGATGATTTGTTACCACCCAGCCAGCCAACACATCTATATGGGAAGAATGAGAGTACAGGGAAGAGGGAAGGGAAAACCTCAAGAAATTCTACAGATTTTGTTGTTTAACATAAAAGCTTGTTGGGTGATTTCAGTGTAACCACAGCTACCAAAGCAAGCCTTACCATCAACATTTCATATGCAAATGCTTTCATTGCATTCAATGACACATCTTGGTATGATTGTAACTGTAAATATTTACATCTTTTCAACCCCAAAGTTCTGAGGTTTAATGCAAAAAAAAGAAGTCTTTTCCTCAAAATTAAGAAAGTTCGTGGGTATGGCCCTCTCCAAACGCTGTTTCATACGCAATGGTAGTGCAAGGGAAAACAGAAACCTAACCAAAGTCTATGACTAAGGATAATTAGACAAGATATTTAGTAAGATTTGATATAGCTCTGTCCTTTGGAGCCTGGCTATTCTGAAGTGCGGTTGGGCTATACTCCATACTATCATTGGGGTTTAGTGTGGTTTTGGGGTGGGGTTGGCGTTTTCTAGCTTGTTCTGCAAAACTTTGAGCTGGTTGATGAGACCACTCTCCTAAAAAATCCTAGCAGTAATTTTGACCATGTGCTGAATAACAAAAGCCTTTCTTTTTTTTGCATCTTTGAGAAAACATAAAACTGGCTTGTCTTTCAACAGCACATACGCAAAATGCTAAAGCTGCTGTAGCAGGATTTTTCCTGCCTCACAGAGCTGCCAGAATAATTGACACAAGTGTCCTCTATGCTAACAGGCAGCAGTCCAGTAAATGGAATCAATTTTCAGTATACAAAACTAAATGTAAACAAGTACTGGCTGTGTTCTCAGAATTTCTGTAGATGTTTGTGTTTCTAAGACTCTACACCACTGGTGAAAAGTTGAGGCAAATTACCAGTTTCCAAACTATCTCATCTTAATCTAAAGTAAATGCAAAAACCCTAAGATTGAAGAGAGGTAGGAAGAAGTCTGCACAGCACTGTTTTCATCCGTATTCCACCCAAATCCTAGCTATTGTCTTTCTCAATTTCCTACACCGCTAAAAGCCAACCTTAGCAAAGGCTAAAAATGACAACTCACCAAATAAACAAATGCTCATGCTAATTTTTCTTTTTAGGAAATGTGGTGTAAAAATTATGCAGTCATTAAGAACATGTTTGGTGCTGCATGAAAAAACGATCCTGAAAGAAATACATACTGTATACTGCTTTACATAGTCCCACTTCCCTTTCTGATTTTTCCAAATTCTGTCACATAATCTGCAGTTTTTCTATGGGAAGCAATCCTTTGGTATGCATGTCCCATCTTTCTTCAGACACTGCTTTTATTTTTGGGATTATATCTACGGCATAAAACAGGATTAGCATGGTTCTGCTGGTAGCACTTGATCTTCGAATTTCAGACTTTCATTTTTATTTGCTGTTTCTACCTTACTCTAAACCTTACACAAGGCTGTGTAAACTGTGAATACATAAAAGCAGAATCTATGATTTTGCAACACAAATTGACCTCAAGTATAGCTTTAGGACCTTAACAAATGAAGGTAAGCAAGAGCTAATGAACAGTTTATTAAATAATAATGTACTTAGGCATCTTTTAAATTATGACTATATGGTTTTCTCACTGTAACCTAATAACTGTTACACAGATACCCCATAGACAGTTGTTCAGAATTTGCTATCAGTTCAGCTGCGTAGCAGCTCCCAATTTCAGACAGTATTACTCCTGAAAGACCCATCATGCTCTAAGAGTGCACTACACCTTTATGAAATGAAAGAACGATTGCTGAGGGCAATGCCAAGAAATAGAGTAAACTGCCTTAGTAAAAACTTATACACTGATCTTTCCCCCTGTGTACTCCTAAGCACACCATATTTAACAGGTGCTAAATCCACTGAAATTTACCTGTTTCAGAAGAGTTACACAGAAGCAAAATGCTATCTTTAGCTGACAGGGATAAATGAATTGTTTAGCTGAAGTTTTGAAAATACTTCAAACTCAAATAGAATACTCTCATACAGAAATTACTAGATGACCAAAGCCTTACAACTCCTGCAACAGTTTCACAAAAGGTGTACTTTACTTAGCAGACATCACTAGGTTTTCTCTCTTTCTTTCCTGTCAAAAATCAGTGATATGCTTTCAGATTCACACCCTTGAGCTCTAATTTCATAGTAAAATACACGAATCTGCATTTCTATATTAACTGTCCAACTATCTCAGCTCACAGTATATGCAATGCTCTGCAGCTGCAGAACGGAGCTGTTAAAGATGACAGCAATGCAGAAACAAAAGCTTGGAAGACTATACATGTATGAGAATGCCATGGCATGCATGACTAATAAAGCAGTGCATTGCATAATAATAAAATGCACTACAGAGATCCACTGGTACAGCTAACACACTCATGGGAAAAATATATTTAATTATCTGAAGTGTTAAAAAACATAGCCATGGAAGGGAAACGAAACAGATATGCTCAGTTGCTTGTGTTGCAGCTAGAAAGCCCTTGGTTGGAGGTACACAGTGGCCAAATACTCCAATTTCATGTGGCTAGAGAAAGATGAAACTGAAAATCTGAGCCAAGCAAGGCTCTGGGACACTTTCCAGGCCTTCACACTGCCGACATTTCGTCCATGAATGGTAAGCCCTTAGCGTCATACTGGAGAAAAATGGTGATGAATCTTCAAAAATTCCAATTGCAACCCAAATTCTCTAACACAGAAGACTACTGCCTCTTATTTCCTTAGGCTTTTAAAAGGTATGATACAATCGAACTATTTACAAGTAACCATTTTACATTTTGGTTACGGTCTTGGCACCCAGTACAGTGTATTCTGAATGATCTCATCTCACCTCACACAGCTACTACTTAGGGCACTTCTCCGTGTTATTAGTTTACATCTGTCTCACACTGTGGGACAGCATCTTAAAGGGAAGTAATTTAGTGGTAATTAATTGGCTAAGTCACCCTGTAATGCGCATGGAAAGCAAATAACTTCTATTTATCTGATGTGCTCTTGATTTTGCTACAGAGAAGTCTAAAAGTTAATTTTAAAACAACATGAACATCCAAGTTTTAAAGCATCCAGTGGTCAGGGAAGAGAACAGAATGTATTTGTTAAGCCTCCAAGAAGTTCAAATCAACTCCCATAATGCAAGGTATTTTCTTTCTTGGACACTACTTTCAGTAAACATACGTTGGATGTATTCTTCCAGAGTACAAGTAGTGAGTATAAAAACATCAAAGGGGCAACTAACAGTGACAAAAGAATGACAAAGCAGGTCAAAATATGGCAGAAAGTGAAAGTATTATGATATACAGAACATACTAGAAACCTGAAACATAATTTAAAAACGATAAAATAACAGGAAGAAGACTATGTGTAATTACAGAATAATTTACGTTGCAAAAGACCTCAACATCACTGAGTCCAACACTTGATCAATCACCACCCTGTCACTTAGACCATAGCAGCAAGTACCACATTCAATTACTTCTTGAACAACTCTAAGGATGGTGACTCCATCACTTCCTGGGCAGTCTGTTTCAATGCTTAACAATTCTTTTTGAGAAGTTATTCTTGATGCTCAAAAAAATGAGCCTCAGCTGGTGCAACTTGAGGCTATGTCCTCTCATTCTATCTCTTGCTACCTGGAGAAGTGTCAGACCCCCACCCAGCTATACCCTCCTTTCAAGGCAGTTGTAAAGAGTGGTAAGTTCATCCCCGAGCCTCCTTTACTCCAGGCTGAACATCCCCAGCTCCCTCAGCCACTCCTCACAGGATTTGTGCTCCAGACCCCTCACCAGCTCTGTTGCCCTGCTCTGAACACGCTCCAGCACCTCAATGTCTGTCCTGCAATGAGAGGGCNGGGCAACTAACAGTGACAAAAGAATGACAAAGCAGGTCAAAATATGGCAGAAAGTGAAAGTATTATGATATACAGAACATACTAGAAACCTGAAACATAATTTAAAAACGATAAAATAACAGGAAGAAGACTACGTGTAATTACAGAATAATTTACGTTGCAAAAGACCTCAACATCACTGAGTCCAACACTTGATCAATCACCACCCTGTCACTTAGACCATAGCAGCAAGTACCACATTCAATTACTTCTTGAACAACTCTAAGGATGGTGACTCCATCACTTCCTGGGCAGTCTGTTTCAATGCTTAACAATTCTTTTTGAGAAGTTATTCTTGATGCTCAAAAAAATGAGCCTCAGCTGGTGCAACTTGAGGCTATGTCCTCTCATTCTATCTCTTGCTACCTGGAGAAGTGTCAGACCCCCACCCAGCTATACCCTCCTTTCAAGGCAGTTGTAAAGAGTGGTAAGTTCATCCCCGAGCCTCCTTTACTCCAGGCTGAACATCCCCAGCTCCCTCAGCCACTCCTCACAGGATTTGTGCTCCAGACCCCTCACCAGCTCTGTTGCCCTGCTCTGAACACGCTCCAGCACCTCAATGTCTGTCCTGCAATGAGAGGGCCAGAACTGGGCATAGGATTTGAGGTGTGGCCTCACCAGTGCTGCATGCAGGGGAATGAACCCTTTCACACTCTTTCTGATACAAGAAATATCATATGTGGTCCTGCCAACCACACCATTTCTGATCCAAGCCAGGATGCCATTGGCCTTCTTGGCCACTTGGGCACAAGCTGGCTCACATTCAGCTGCTGTCAACCAGCATCCTGAGGTCATCTTCTGCTGGGTAGCTTTCCAGCTACTCTGCCCCAGCCTGTATCACTGCCTTGGTCTGCTGTGACCCACGGGCAGGACTCAGCACTTGGCCTTGTTGAAGACTAATGGCAGAAAAAAGCAATATAGGCAGCAGACTGAAAATACTACTATTACTACTACTACTACTACGACAAAAACACAGTGGAAAACTACTGAGAAGATGAGAGGCTCGTGCAATGGATGAACGAAGAACACGTCTGACATTGACACATACACTTATCAGACACTGGCACATATGCTTACAAGAGATTTGGTGGACAACAAACCATTCCGGTTGATACATAAAGTCAGAAGACAAGGAGCACTGAGTGCTTGTTTCTGTCTTACTGCTTTGTGAATCCCGGAAGTAACTTTTAAGCAATTTGCTTTCTTTTTTTGTGACAGGGATATAATGCTAAGAAATTTATTTGGGTGTTTTACGGATAAACACACATACTGTATATCTGAAACAATGTTTCTTTTGTTTCTGCTGATTTTTTACTTAGTGGACTTCCATAGCTGGAAAAAACTCTACTTGCAAGCATAAGTATACATAAAGGCTTTTCTAAAGACTCAAATACAGTGATTAACAAGTCTAATTTAAAAGATTTTGCAGAAATCCATAGTATGAACTATAATAAAGTCACCAAATCTGCAAAAACTCATGGTAAACTGCTAAATATGCTCAGCTTGAGAAATAACCAATCAACTAGCACATGCATCGTTTGCAAGACAATGTAATAGAAATTTGTTTTTATAGCTACTTAATGATTATTCCCTACTACTTTTAATGCTACTCAAAAGATCCACTATGGTGACAATTTAACTAAAAGTAGGTCAAAACTATGGTATTCAGCACAATCTGATCTGAAGTAGCATCAGATCATTATTTCCTACTTAGGAGAGTAATTCTATTTTTAGCCTCTAAGGTAGATAGATACACACAAAATACATACATTTATTTCAACTTTAAAACCAGTATTACATCTGTTGTGGAAACAAAGTTAGGACCTACAAATACAAGAAATTCAAAATATGAGACAAGATCTGCTTCACCTTCTACTAAACTTTGCCACTCATTTGAGTATAGAAACAATGTGAAAACATATTGTTAGTAACATTGTCTCTGAAGTTTGCTTTTCACCGTTTATGTATCCTGAAATTTTTCTCTTTATGTAATATTCTATTTGTTTTCTTACCACCTAAAACCAAAACACAGTATGGTATCTTTGCGGACAGTGAGAATCTAAACAATACAAGAGAGATGCCACTGTGCTTTGCACCACTCTACACCAAAATACATGTGCAAAAATGAAGGGTTGGGAAGGTAACCAGGACAAAGAACTGCATAGGGCCAAGAGAAGTCATGGTGTGGTGATAGAATTGCAATGAATCTGAGGAGACTTATGTCATGCATCTATAGGTCTTCAGCTGCCTAAATTGTATCAGCAAGATTCTAGTAAGTTTATCTTGATTAATTCACTTATAAAGTGCTGTGCTAGATAAGGATGCTCAGACTACCGTGCAGATAAATGTCATTCCACACCTGTCATGTCTAATGTCCTGAGCCTATACAATGAGCTTAATGGAAGCTTCATGGTGCACTTTCATGTAAGAGGCTTCCGTTCACTTACACATGCCAAATGGAGACTGGAATTATATCACTGTAATATTTTTTTTTTCATAGCTAATACAAAAATTAATGTAGAATCCATGGAGGTTTTTGCCATGGCTTTAACAACCAGCTATGGTGTGTTCTGTAGCACTGGTCAACATCAAAAGGCCATCATCTGTGTCTTTGACAGCAGACGAGAAATTTTACCTGAGCTGTATGCTACATCACTCAAAAATAACTAAGAGTCATGGAGTAAACCTTCAGGCAGACAGCAGATTCCAATGACAAATTTCACATCGTTTTTTAATCAGATTCTGGTCCCAAGAAACTAAAGGTTAACACTTAAGACATTTTTAGCCATATATGCATTTTTGTTATTGTTGATCTAGAACAAACAATTTAACTTGAAGTGCTTTCCTGATGTGCTCCTGGCAGCCATGTTGTTTAGGCTTTGTTTCCATAATAGAAAGGCAGCTCACTGTAAAACAAATTCCTTTGTTTAGTACTGTTTACCTTACCACTAAGACTGCAAATGCCAGTGAAGGAAAACAGAAAACCTGGAAAATAGGAGTTCTTGGACATTTCAATTTTTTAAAATTGTATGGAGGTCTACTTTGATTGCACTTCCCAGTATTCACTACCGTCACACTACATGAAATAATTTTTGTCCATCCTGCATTTGTAATTATATGTTGGAAGAGAGTAGGTTGAATAGGTTTAACAAAAAATCCTCCCCCAATTAACCATCCCTAGTTAAAATCTTAAATTAAAAGATTTTGAATTATCACAGACTGTCATTTTGTGAAGTAAGTGCAGATATAATCCTAAAATAGATGTATGTCACTCCTTAATTCAATTTGGTATGTGCATATTCAGCCATGTTTGTGCTGCACATGCATACAACCATGTACAGAGACATGTACAATAAGCTAAAAAGTAAAAATTACTTTGTTAGAAACAGAAAGTTACAGATAGTTATTCACCGCTACCATGTACTTACTATTTAGTTGAATCTGATAATTGGTATTCCCGTCGTCTATCGTAACATTCCTGAATTCCAGGGTCATTCCATAAGCTCCTTATTGCATCTACATACGGGTTCTCAAAACTTGATACCTTCTCTACATCAACTTCTCGAACTAACAGTGCATGAACCTAATTCAAAACAAACAAAACAGTAACATTTACTTCATCTTCTACGTTTGCAGACAACTCATACACAATGAACGAGATTAATAATTCTTCATACTGGTCATATCACCAACATGTATTTTCAATCCGAAAAATCAAATACCATGAAGACGATTGTGAGGATGAAAAAAGGAGGTAACCTTTAAGCTAACATCACAGGGAGTGAAGCTGCTCTTGGGAAAATTGTATCTTCTTAGGCTTCCTTCTTTTGGGACACCAATAATTGTTACCAAAACATTGAAACAAAGAAAAAATCGACATGACAGGCAAAACCGAAGGATTCTGTAAGTACCACCAAACTCAAGATCAGAGATCAGTGCCTGCCCTTCCTCTTCCCCTCACAAGTCATTAAGATCTAACTACTGCTAGTCCAACTCTATGGTTCCGCATGCAAAATCTAGATGACTGCAAATGACTGTTCAGTTCAATACACTTTTGACAACAGCAGACAACATTTTCCACGGACTTCTGAGAATGTAACAATTTTCCCTTTATTTACCAGAAATCTTGTAAAGACTTATTCAGCTCTTACTGGCAAACCATGTCCCCTACATGTAGAATCTTCTTCATGGATTTCTACAAGTATTTAAACAAAGATTCCAGAATAAGAAGAGTGGAATTTTTGGAAATAGTAATCATGCCATCTGCACCTGAGGAAATACTGAAATAGCTACCATGTCTCCTTCTTTATTCTCCTTAGAGAACTATGGGCATGATTCTGCGCTTCAGCAGAATCATGCCCATAGTGATTTTATCTCAGTGATAAAAACTGATTCTGCGCTTCAGCAGTGTTACAGCTTTATGCTGGTCTTCCTGGCAATACTCTTTTTGCCACAATCCATTATACGCTTACAAAAGTGTATTTTTTTAATATCTAGGTTTCATCATGTCAGTCTTCTACTTATTATCTTTATTATCTCTTATTTTTATGGTAACAGGAAAATGATGGAATTCCCAAGTTACTAGGAGATGTCTGACCCTACACAACCTACTTCAAAAGAGCTAAAAAAGTTCTAGCAATTTAGCACTATTATTCAGAAAAATGTTCTTATTTTCTCTGTTCTTTGGCATCGTAGGACTACATTAATAGTGGTTAGACTTGAACAAAACTAATGAGTTGACATTTCACTGTGTGAAGCACTTGCTTTCTTTGCTATTTGTGTGCATTTAAATTAAGCTAGGTTTTACCAAAATGCTCCATATATTTTCCTGAACTACCACAGTGGTTATGGCAACAACAGCAGTTAGCTGAATACACATAGTAAATAAAAATGTTTAATGCCAAGTATGTATGTCGCTTTTCCAGGTATAGGAGGAACTAAATCAGTCATCTTTCTTCGGGTTTATTTTGTAAATCAGCGTAAATCTTCAGAATGAAACATCAGCCAAATCTCTGAGGAAAAGCTTCATCAACCAAAAAGCTTCTGTCTTCTGTAGCTTTTGTATGGAGCAAAAATGCCCAAAGATCACCCAACTATCAGAAGTCAGAAGACTGGCCTGTCATGTTCTCCTGGACAATTCATGATCCCATTGAAAATGGAAGGGTAAAGCAACCAAAAAGCACAGCATGTTTTCCAAA
The DNA here is from genome assembly GCA_013400655.1 of Mystacornis crossleyi. Taxonomy (NCBI): domain Eukaryota; kingdom Metazoa; phylum Chordata; class Aves; order Passeriformes; family Timaliidae; genus Mystacornis; species Mystacornis crossleyi. The sequence continues at coordinate 15,992 of VYZQ01035696.1, read as the reverse complement.
TGCCTGATTTGTAATAAACATGCCAGGAAAGTCTCCCCATAAATATGCTACAGGAAGAGCCACAGACTCTTTGCTTTTTTTCTCTTTGCTTTCTGATTTTATTTTTATGTTCCTCTCCTTTGAAAAGCAGGTACCACCTAAGGACTGGTGGGGATAAAGACCCCAGAAGTCTGATGTTGCCACAGATTACTGTAGTCCTGTGACTGAACTGAAATATGAAACAGAAACTGCTATCAAGTCTGAATTTTCTCTCAAAAAAACTCTACAATAGGATTTTAGACCTAGCTGACAGACAGATAAAGAAAACCACTGATTGAACAAGAGAAACTAAGAGATAAATCATCTGCTTGCTGCCAGATGTCTGCCAATGGTGGTTTTCTTGTGAAACTTCCCCAAACCTGAATTAATTTTAATGGATTGATGGACAATAAAAGCAAAGTACAGTGAAGAACAACTTAGTTGTTACCTTATACATTATTTACTTTTATTGCTAAAAACCATTCACTGCCTAGCCTTGCTTGAGATCAGGTCACCAGACAAAGTAGGAAAAAGAGAACATTACTGACACAGTTGGAATGGAAAACGGAATAGAATAGTATCACTTTGCTTAAGCAATGCCTTTGGCTTCTGGATCATACTATATGACATAAAAAATATGAATGAAAGCTGAAGCTTCAATTTCATGCATGAAGCAAGTGCAAATTTTTACAGCAGTGATTTTCAAAAAGCTGGGACCTACCCAGACAGCATATTTAGTAAGTTCATTTCCAAGAACTGTACGTGCAAACATCCAAAATTGTAACATCCAAAAATTTATGGGAGAGCTCAGAAAGAGATCTGACGTAGCTTCTGATCCAAAATGTTTATAATTTAATGGATAACTAAAGAGTTCCCTGCCCATTCTACCATGCAATTTTCTTGTATTTATATTATTATATTAGAATGCTGATGTGGCTTTAGGTGTTCATGAATAAAGACTTGTATGTTCCTGTCTAAAAATCATGCCACATATTTCATTAAACATTTCTACTTTTGAATGTTTTACATTTTTAGAACATACTAAGACAAAGAATCATAGAATATCCTGAATTGGAAGGGACCCACAAGGATCATCGAGTCCAACTCCTGGCCTTGTGCAGGACACCCTAAGAGTCACACCATGTGCCTGAGAGCACTGTCCACACGCTTCTTGAACTCCGTCAGGCTGGTGCTGTGACCACTGCCCTGGGGAGCCTGTTCCAGTGCCCAACCACCCTCTGGGTGAAGGACGTTTTCCTAATATCCAGCATAAACTCCCCTGTTGGGGAGTTTCATGCCATTCCCTTGGGTCCTGTCACTGGTCACCACAGAGAAGAGATCAGTGCCTGCCCTTCCTCCTCCCCTCACGAGGAAGTTTCAGACTGCCATGAGGTCTGTCCTCAGTCTCCTCCAGGGTGAACAGAACAAGTGACCTCAGCTGCTTCTCTCACAGCTTCCCCTCAAGGCCCTTCACTGTCCTCATGGCCCTCATGGGCACTCTCTAGTAGTTTAATTCTGGAACTCAAAACTGCACACTGGATTCAAGGTAAGGCCGCCACAGTGCAGAGCAGAGCAGGACAATCACCATATTCTAAAATCCTAGCTACAGAAAGACGATGCCACTGCAACTTTGGATGATCCCAACACTTTCTGGTAGGTTGAATT
>VYZQ01035694.1:104192-132543 GCA_013400655.1 Mystacornis crossleyi | reverse complement strand
TTTTTTTTTTTTTTTTTTTCACTTGAGGAATTTTAATCCCAAAATGAATTTGAGCACTTAGATGCTTTTAAAATCTTTCTGGCAACCATCACCTCTTAATCTTTTTACATTTCTTGTGATTAGCAGTGCTTTCCAATCCTAACACCAGACCCAACAGCAACTGTTAACTGCACTACTTGTTTTACAGCTAAATCTAATCCTTCCAGCAGTCTGAGGCCAACATTATATTTATCATTCTGAAACTAAACTGTATGATGTTGTGGCAGTTCTTCACTTGTTGGTGGTTTTTTTTTTTTTTTTTTTGGGTTGGTGTTTTTGGTTTTTTTTTTTGTTTGTTTGTTTGTTTTTTGTTTGTTTTGTTTTGTTTTTGGTTGGTTGGTTGGTTTTTTTTAACTTTCTTATTCCTTGTCATGGATTGATAAATACAGCAATTGGCATATTTCCAGAAAAAGATGAAAATAGGTGCTTTCTCCTCCTTCAGTCTTTTTGGTCTTTTCTTCTTCTCCTGGTCCTGGAGAAGCAATTTTCTTTTTACCTGAGTTTATGATTAGTAGTGAGATGTGTAGGTGGAATGTGTTTTAGTGGCTTTTTTCCCCTCTTCCTTTCCCTCCCCCACGTCTATTAATATATCTGTTAGTAAGCTAATGCTATTAGGTTATGCAGACTGCTCAGTGTGCAAGGAAAGTTAAGACAGCCATCAAATCCTCACACTGCCCCGAAACATCCCTCCCTTGTGCCTGTGTTTGTTTGGGAGGTAGCAACAGATTTTACATCCAGTGACATCACAAAATAAGGGTAAAGAAATTACTGTTGTAGATTTACTGGTGTGAGGTTTTTTACCTTTTCCCCACCTGGAAAGTTGTGTGGGTGTTTACAGTCTCTACAGGAACTGCTTTGAATTTGCATTAAGAAAGGGGGAAGGGAGCATTAGAAAACTGAAAACTTCTCTTTGTTGCTTCTTGATTTTGATTTTTTATTTTTTCCCCATGGGAGGGGCCAGGGAGATTAAGCTAGGAGCACACAACCCCCAGATGACCCTATTTACTTAAATCCTGGAATCATTTTCAAGGTGGATGAAAAGAATTGCAAAGAGAGGCTGCAGAATAAAAAAGATCATTTTTCCATAATCACAGTAGGTAATAGCTAATGGAATCTTCTGCTGCTACTGGGGTCTTCTATGGTCTGTTTTTCTTAGCTCTGATTTTTTTTTTTTTCTCCAACCAAAGGAAATTTGAGCTTAATTTGTTATTGGCAGCACTGAGAAAGCATTTCGGATTTTAAAGCAAGGTAGGAAATTTTTATATATGTGTGTATATAAGCATGTCTGTTTGTTTTTATGTATTTAAAGATCCTTGCTCTGTGAAGATCTCATGTCTGCCGGTCCTGGTGTCTGAAAGCTCACCTGTATTCTCTGTCAATGGACTAATAAAAGATGGTACTTCTCTCTGTGTTCTTTGCCTTGCTTATATCCTTATACCACGTCAGCTCTGGCAAAAAGTGCTACTTTTGTATTTAAAGCAGAAACAGTTGCGAAGCAATGTGTAGTTCCAAACAATCAAAATGTAACTGTGTCATTGCCCTTTTCACCTTATTAAATGTATAGTTCCTTAAATCACTTTAATTCATTACTAGCGAGATTGTCTGGCTATTGGAAGAGGATAGAGCGCTTTCATCTCTGCTCAGACAGTGCTGCTCCACATCTCTGCTCAGGGGAGAGCGAGTCGGTGCCTGCACATCTGGGATGTCTTCTTTATATGTTGAACAGCCAGGAGATTTCAAGGAGCTGCATCTTGCCCTTGTACACACGTGCCTACCCAACTGCTCTCCCTGCTTTGGCTGTTTCCTGAAGAGAAGTTCTGTCCCTTCCCTGGAAGTGTTCAAGGCCAGGCTGGATGGGGGCCCTGAGCAGCCTGGTCTAGTGGAAGGTGTCGCTGCCCATGGGAGAGGGGCTGGAACTAGATCATCTTTTAAGGTCCCTTCCAACTCAGTCCATTATATTATGCTATTTCTGGTTTCCCAAGATTGAGGCTCTTCATGCTTCTTCTAACAGTTCCCTCTCTACTTTCTCTGTTTTTCTTTTCCCCACATGCTGGAGTTCAGTCAGGGTCCCTGTTGAGCTTGTACAAGCTTGTAAAATACTTTAGCTGTGATTAATTTAGTCTTGACTTTCCAAAGGGATAAGTGCTTGTAATATATGATGAAATCAGGCTCCTGCCCTTTTTAATTATTTCTCTGCTTCACACCTTTGAATCCATTCTCCCAGATAACTTCAAAATTTTGTGAGGTGGGGCAAAAAACATATAAAGTGCACAAGTCAAAATTAGGCTTTGTAGTCAAATGCCCTGGCAGGGGGGAAGCTGGGGCACTGGCCAGGCTTTTCCTGTGAGCCTGGCAGGAGACACTGATCTGCACTGCTCTTCTGAGCTGCAAATACTCATGGCTGTGGAAGGAGGGGATGAAGTGGGAGCCAATCTGGGAGTTGGCAATATTAATATCATGTCTAAAGTTACAAGTGCAAGTACAGGGCTCTTGGTGCAGAAAGGAGAGATTGAGTGGGGAGCCCTAAATTTTAGGGTCCTAATGCCTTTAATGCCATCTTCAGTTTGAAAGTGGCTTAGGGGGAATCTAGTGTGAATTAGGAAACTGATGATTAAAAATTGGGGTGAACAATACAAGAGAAGCATGGGGTAAATAAACAATATAGGAAAAATTAAGTTGGTACCCTGCATAAAACGTAAAGTTAGGGGTGATGTTTTCAGACTTGCTGATCATCTTTTAATGCTCAGAGAGGCTTTTGAGCTTGAGTGCTGTTGTTGTTTTACTCTGTTTACCTCCTTTTATAATTTCCTAAAGAGATTTCCTGAGCCCTGCCTGCGTAACTCTTCACTCTCCAGTCACACAACATTTCCTGTACAACATCATACCTACTTATGAAAATCACTCTAGTTAAAAAGGAAAGTATATTTATCAGACAATTTTCTATTTTAGCGAAGGCAGAATATCTGTTCCTTTCAAGTCGTCTGACTGAAAGCCATGCCGAGTTGATTTATGTAAGAAGTTGGATCTTCCGCCATCTTTTTTTAATTCAGCTTTGAGCACCAACTACAGAACACATGGTGGGAAGCAGGCAATCCCATTACCCTGCTCCTCCTTCACTGTATCTACTGAAAACCTTTTTTTTCCAGTAGGTATTGTAAAAACCAATATTCAAGTGACAGGGAAGGAAGGAGTGCTGTGCAGGTTGATACTGAGGGATCTGCAGTCTGTTAGGTGTGAGATTGCTTTCTCCTTGCACTGGTTACAGTCTTGGTCTTACTGCTTACACATTTTGAGTTTATATACATAAGACAGATGCTTTTATGTTTTTATGGTAAGTTTCAAAGGAGCAGAATTCATCAAGTCTGCTATCATGAATAGTAAATGTTCAGTCCCATAAAAATTGCTTGTATAAGTAAATAGTGTTCCAGAAAGTGACAGTCTAATGCCTTAGGTTGAATTTCATTCATTCTTTTACCTCTTTAATTTCTTCAGTAGCTTTTGAGGCATGGAAACTGATAACCTTCAGGCTAGTCTGTACCTTAGAAACCTCTCTACCTCAGAAAGCATAAGCAGGGACCAGTGAAGCTGAAAGGGAAGAAGACAGTGATTAAAAACACAATACGAATGTGTGGAATATTGGAAGAATCTAGAGTTCAGAAGACACTGAGATTCAAAAATGAGGAATTTTAACACTCATAGGGCTCTTGAGTTCCAGCAGGGCAGCAATAATGATAGGCATAGCAATACTTTCCTGAAAAATCTCTTTTCCTACCAATCCATCTCACGGATGCCAGCTCAGGTGTTGGGCTGGAGGACAGAGGTGGCTCGCTCTGTCAGCACTGCAGATGGAAGGGTGAATCGATATGCAAAGCATGTGTTCAACTGCTTGAAACCCAGGGACACTCTGTACCTGACCACAGCCTATTTCAAGGTCTGTCAGCTTTGAGGAGTCAGTGAGCTGGCAGTGTCTCTTTCTGAACATGTCTGTGAAAATAATTGTGAATGATTAATTTTAATTACTGCTGGCTGAGGGCAGATCCTTGGCTGTGTGGATGGGTTTTATAACGCTGTTATAAATGGTCTGAGCTAGAAAAGTCTCAAACTTCTTGCTGTATGAAAGGTGTGTTGGGGAAAGGGTGTGTCTGCAGGAGACTCTCTTCCCATCACTCAGAATCGCTTAGTGGTGATGTAGCAGCTTCAACAACTGGTGTGTGTGTTAGTGCAGAAAGCACTTGAAACTGGGAGTGGGGCATGGCTGGAGGTAAAGATGACTGATGGCTGCTCCTGTTGCCTTACGGTCTCTCTTCCACATGTTGTGTTCTAACCTGAGACGAGCAGACAGGATGGCTACACCAACCTGAAAGGACTGTATTTCTATTACAGCTTTGAAGTGCATTCCTTCTGCCTGATCGTGCAGTTGTGTTTTAGGCTCTGTCAGTGGTTAGAGTAGCTGTCCTCCAAAATAATCATGTTGGAGTTGCTCAGTGTACCTCTTGTAAAATCTAATCTGGGGGCAGTGGACTCTTTTCTCTGTTGCAGAGATGTAACAGAGACAGAGAGTGATCAGCTGCTGCTTTACTGAAATCTCTTTGGCTTTCCCATCGTTTGTGTGGTATCCCAGAGGCTGTTGGAGAAGGAATAGGTTTGAACCTCCTCCCGCTGTAGTAGCTAGTTTCCTCTCAGACATTAAACCAAAGTGTCTTCGTTCTGGTTTAGGAAGGTTTTTTTATTTATAAGGTTGGAGTATACATTTAGATACCCAAGAGCCAAGAGGAGGTCTATCAGCTAAACTGCTGGCCCCAAACTCTGAAATCTACTGCTGAAATCATCTGCTCAACTTCACTCCCAGTTTTCCCACTAGCTTGCTTTTTGGTATTGATGAAATCATTTGACTTTTTTTTCTTACATTTTTGCTTTTCTATTAAAAAAACATACATCTGCTGGGCAGAGGCTGAATTGTTTGTTTATTCCTTTTCTTTTTATATTTTTGTACAACATTAACAAGAAAATTTTCAATTGGGAGTGTGTAGATGAGAATTGAAATTGCATGCAAAAATATCTTCCAGTCATTATAAAAATCCCAAAAGCATCCCTAATTTAGAAATGTCTGCTCATGGAAATAGTTATTCTCAGCCAGTGAAATTCAGTTTGGTACTACTAGATTTTGAACTATGAGAGTGTGCGGGTCAGCAGCACTTCTTTATGGCCCCACAGAGTTTTAAGAAATATTCCTAATCCAAGAATGATTTTTCAGAAAGGTTTCCACAGAAGGCTTGCTGCTTCTGATTTGAGTGGAGCTTTGTAAACAGCTGAACTTCAAGCCCTGAGCTCTTTATATATCCCTTAAAATTTTACAATTGTATTATATTTAAATATTTATACAGAACTTAGAAACTCGATATGACCTTGCTCTTGTAGGTGAAGGCGAGCACTACATTTCCCTAGCAAATTGCACAATGGTGTTGGGAGTGGAGCCCAAACCACCTGAACCTCACACCAGGGTTTGCACTGTAAATAATGCCACCTTCCGTGCCTGGGGTGGAGGGTGTGTGTGACTAAGCTGTCACTGCAGCGTGCTGTGAGTGTAGATTTTCCTGCTTAAGCTGTTCATGGTCGTGTCCACAGCACCTAATGGGGTGCCAAAAATTAGCAGACTGGGCAACAGCTGAGTCTCATTCCAGCCTGTGGGAATGGTTGGAAGATGTCAGCTTTAATGTTTAGCAAGGTAGGCTTGTTTTATCCTCTTCCTTTAGTTCTGTTTTCTGTTTGGAGCAAAGATGCAGTGATCGTGGCAGTCTGCCATTGTATTGTCTGTACAGTTTCCTTTTGCCAGGATAATCATCATCTGGACCCTCTTTTAATTAAATTATCTCAAACAATGAACCGTATGAAAACTGCATTGGGACTTCAGTGCAACTGCTGCATTCTTTTGGGTAGACTCACACGGTATTGTTTGGTTTGGAGGCTGATGAGGAAGGGACTTGGCTGGGCTTGCAGAGGTGGGAAGGCATTTCTTCATTCTTGAATTTTCTTGGGCTGAAGTCTTCAAATGTGCAGTTTGAACAGGAGCAGGCTTTTTAATAGGCTACTTCTGCTTTTACTTTCCTCTGTCTCTCAGAGGAAAGAGATCTTGTAAAAAAGTACTTCCATTTGATGATTTTTCATGTATTTCTAGTTGTTAAATGAATAAATGAAGTTGGTTGTTAGTACCGTAATTGCTTAGATCATAACTGTTCAGTGGGAAATCTGCTGTTAATTACTGACTTCTTTTTGCTAATCTTTAATTTTTCTTAGCTCATATATGTTTTTGTTGGTTTTTTTCATAGATCTGTATACAATTTTTCCTTTTCTCTCCACTACTAACTACTAACCTCACATCTCTTATGGCACTCTTTACTTCTTTCCTTTATTTTTGTCCTCCCTTCATTTTTCCTTTCTGTACAGTTAAAACAGAGATCAAAATACATGCTTACAGAATATACAATAAAATAGAGAACAAATGGGGGAAGAGGGGAAAATCATGCACACTGTCTTTAAAGAATTCAATTCCTTTTTGCCTTTCCTTAGGCATTCCTGGTGTAACATGACTTACTGAATTACCTGTAATTATGCAAACATCTTTATTTTTTCTAGTCTTCTGTATGGACTAAGAATTAAGTCAATGGTCTTTCCCATTCCAGCATACATGGAAAAATGTATTGTGATCTTGTAAGCTTGTACAAAAGGAGTGTTTGTTCCTGCACAGCCTAAGCAGCACTGAAGGTATCAGAATCCCCTTCCAAATCATCAAGAAATTTTCAGACAAAATCTTCCAGTTATCTGCCTGCTTGTTTGTCAGGAAATGATGGAGAAGATATGGAAGGATTTTTCTCTGTGAGTACACGATGCTGGAGCCTCAGCTGCTGGTTTGTTTCTGTCTGTGTGCATTATGATGTGTAAAACATAGAACACAGAGGCAATGTGATTTATCCTCGCTGAAGGATTTTGCAAAAGGGTGGATTCCATTTTCTCTGTTGCTCCGTTTTGATAACGACGTCAGTTACACTTCAGCCAGATATCGAAAAACAGCAATGTAATTTCAGCACAGAAAACAGAAGTCAGAGGATGACTCTTAATCATCCTTACATGTCCAAAGCAAGGATAGAAGTGTTTTAAAGAAAGCACGTCAGCAAAGTACAGTGGTTTCCATCCAAAAATACTACTGTAAGTACCTCCCAGGTGACAGCTTGTTCTCTGTGATCATGACAGAGTCTCTTGATGCTACATAATGGTCTCCAGGAGGTCATTCATGGAATGGAGAATGTATGAGGGAGCTAGGGGACCCAGCTTAGCTGCGAACAGCACACGTTTAGTGCCACATTCATGGCAGTACCAGGGATGTGCACTGGAGCTGGTGTCACATGGATATGGAGAGGACAGCTCAAGTCTGAAACGTTTGGGGGTGGTGGTCAAGACTTCCTGAGGCTTAAGTGTCATTGTTTTCCCCCGGGCTGTGGGCTGTGTGTCACTCACACAGCAGGTGCCCAGTGCTGAGTATCAGGGAGGGCAGTGTCACCGTGCCGTCCTTACACCGGACCTCGGCCACGCCATAGGAAGGGTCCGTCCCTGCCAGACCTGCCAGTTGCCCTCCTGGTCCTCCTGAACTGTCTCCAGAGTGGCACTTGGATCAACAAATAGGCATGGGTGCCTTGCAGGAAACCTGTAGTGACCCTCAGGAGATTATTATGATTTACTCTTTTTTTTAAGGGTTGTTTTGATTAAGTGTCCTGCCCTACCACACAGGGCAGCTACGTCATTGCTTCTGTTTGCTGAATAATGGCTGAGGATTCGTGTCTGCGTGAGCATGCATCAGTGTCTGCTGCTGCTTTCTGCAGTGCCAGCACTAACTCTGGTGAGAAGAAGCTGGGAAAAAAATGAAACAACGGCCTAAAAATCACAGAAGAAATAAAGAATCCATATTTCACTTTTAATAAGTCTTTTAATTTCACTTTTAATTTCACTTTTTTTTTTAACAGGCTGATTTCTGATTTTTTGTTGTCTTTCTCTGCTTTGAACTATTCATCACTTGCCTCTTACTGAAGGATTTTGAAAACTGCTAGGTTCATATTAACACACTAGTTTCATATTAATAGGAAAATTATGCAGCTTTTGTACAGTTCCCTTCCATCTCTCTCTTCTGCTGTTTTCTTCTAATTAATGTGCAACAGAGTCCAGCTACATCAGGTAATTTGCCATTTGTCAAATCAGGTGAAGGTAGTTTGGTGCAAAAGGCACTTTAACGACATCTGGGTGAGCTTTTTTGCTAATTGGGTTGCAACATATACGTTATTGCCCATTTTAACTCAACAGAATTATTTAAATCTGATTCCTTCACTGTTATTTTACACTTAGAATTTGTGACATTCAACCTTTTTTTCCAAGTAATGAATATTATTTAATTATCAGAGATTGACAGAACCACTGAGGTTGGCAGGTCCCTCATATCCAGTCCAACCCAAGGTTGCCCTCAGTGTCTGCATGGCCTGATGCTTGGTTTGTAGAGTGGCTGAGAAAATCCAGAATTGGTGATCTTACTGGGAGAGTACTATTTAAAGTTAAAAAACCAACATACCTTGCTTATTTATTATGCTTAAATTCTGGTTTACACATGTATCCTCCTGCATCCTTAATGGAAAAGGGTGTGTGCTCCCCTGACCTAGGACACCATTTAGTCACTGTCCTTTATGCCTGTAACTGTAGAGTATCTTGATTTTCATAGAACTATATCTTTTCTTTCTCATCTCAGATTCCCTTTGCTACCCAGAAGAGAATTTTCTACCTGTGAGCTCTGCTGCTGCAGCAAGTTGGAAAACAGGATGCTAAAGGCATTTTGTTGGTACTTACTTACTGTGTGTTGATGTTGCAGTCACAGAGGGAATTGCAGTGTCATGCAGATACACCCAGGCTAGCTTGGTATCTTCAAATACACCAAACAAGGTTGTTCAGAACCTTCTAATACCTCTACCCCATCTCTGATAGGGTTCATAATAAGCTGGTGTGCCCTGCTGCTGCTTCAGCTGATTCATGGTGCTTGTATTTACCTTGCAACCGTATGACCATGTCATAAAATTGTTAAGGTTGGAAAAGACCTCTGAGTCCAACCATTAACCTGACACTGCCAGGTTCACACTAAACCATGTCCCTAAGTGCCACATCTAGATGTTTATTGAATGCTTCCAGGGATGGTGATTGTATCACTTTCCTGGAAAGTCTCTATTCCAGTGCTTGACCACCCTTTCCGTGAAGAGTTTTCTCTTAATGTCCAATCTAAATCTCTCCTAGTGCAACTTGAGGCCTCTTGTCCTATCACTTGTCCTTTACTCCTGCAAGACATACTTGAAGGTGGGTTGTTTTATTTATTCCTTTTCCTAGGAAAAAGCCCTTCTTTCTTAAAATTTTGCACTTCAAAAGCCCGTCTTTCTCAGAACTTATTTTTTGGTTAGTCAGAAGTAAGGTTAATCACTGACCTCGTTCACTTGGGGGCTCAGCTGTTTCTGGCATGGATCTCATCACCTCCTTGCTGCAGGGGTCCTTGTGAAGAGAGTCTTTCAGGAGAGCACTGTCCTGTATTTTAATTTATCTCACGTCAAAAGCACTTATGCCTGTGGGGCACGTGGGGGAATGCAAAACCCCCTTTTTGAATCATAACCACAGTAATGCAGTATTGTCATGCAAAGGAAATGAGAAAAATAGATAATCGGGCTGGAATTATTCAGGAATTTAACTCCAGGGGGATCCTGACTTGCATGGGTGGTATTTGGTTTTCTCCTTCCAGTGCAAGAAGAAGAATGCTTCTAGCAGCCCAATAGCCCTGTGCCTGGGGAACAGCTTCTGTATGTCTTCTTAAGAGAGCAGCAATGCAAAATGCCATGAGAGCCACCTTTTGTCACTGATAAGCAGTTAGTGTTTCTTAAAAACTGCAGAGTATGCAGGATTTGGCAACTTCACAGAATGTGGCAGTGTCGGAGCAAGCCGGGCTCCCTTGATGTGATGGGATACACTCTGACATGCCAGCCTATGAGGGCTCGGAGCCCTTGTTCTAATTAACACTGCTGTTGTACACAAATGCACAGAACCACTTCTTTTTGTCTTCTGTAAAAATCCCAGCTCCTGTGCTGTGAATTGTTTTGACAGTTGGCTTTCCATTAGCAGTGGGGAGAAGAGCGAAAAGCTCCTGTCTAGACCTACTTGCAGAACTATTATGGTGAGAAGAATAATCTTACAGAAGTTCCTATTTCCAGGACCTATTTGTACATTCTGACTCCTCTCCGTATAATAGGATTACACATTTCTTATCACAACCACAAACTGGATGTGAGCCAGCCATAAACTGTGCACAGTGTAACAATATGATTGCAGGCAATTTTTTTTTTTCCTTCTCTCCTTTTTCTCTCCATTCCTTCTTATTCTGGGTTAACAGGAAAAAAATACCGTATTAGACACTGTAGGATGAATCATAAAGCATCACTTAAAACGTTCCTATAGCCTGATATATAGAGGCAAACCCACTTGACCAGTGGAAACTAATTACAGACAAGAAGTGTGCCTTAGGAGGAAAAGATATTGATGTTTGAAGTGTTTCCTGAATGCATACATTTGAAGCTGGGGAGAGAATTAAGATTCTGTTGCTTTGAGGGAATCTTCATCTATTCATATGGTAAACGTGGGAGTGACACTTAAGGCTGAATGACTGTGGACTGGCACTCATTGCATTGCGTTACTGTTTTCCTTAGCATGTGGGCTTGATTTACATAGTGCTGTGGCAGTATTCTGTCTGCTCTGGAGTGTACTGGACTCTAATATATTGAATAGATAAAATTTGTTTTGCCTGAGGTGTCTTAAAGCTAAATAAATTCCAAAAGGGGAAATCTAAGCATGTGGTGACTACTGTAAAATAGGATTAAAAAAAAAAAAAAAGGGTGGAGGGAAGAAGCCCACCCTCTTAAAAAAAAAAAGAAATCATAATATACATAATTAGAAGTAGAAGTCTTTTATGGTTCCTACTGTTAAGTGTTGCTGTAGCCATCTGCAGGGAAATGTGCATTCCTGGAGTCTGGCCAGCCTTCAGCATCGTTCTGTGAGGAGAAGACGACCCAGATTGCCCTTCCCCACGTCTGCACCAAGCACATTCGCTATAGCTATTTTGGGACTTTTAAACCTTGGTCTGGGAAAGTAGGATGAGCCGTAGCAGTCATTTCAAAGGTAGAGCCTCTGTTGAAGCTGGGCTGAAGTATGAACGAGTGTGGCAATGTTAAATGGTGTTTGGGATCTGCTCTGCATCTCAAGGCTGCAAAATATAAATGTCTGTCATTTGCTAACTTCCATTTCTGAAATACGTTCTTGCGAGAGGTGAGAGGGTCGTTGTTCTCTTGCTGTTTGGACTAGCTTGCAAATTTGGGCAGAAGAAGAATAGCTTTTAAGTAGTTTTGTTCCTTAGTCCTAGTTTTGGAAGGACAAAGCTTTGAAGATATTTGCTGGGTTATGTCAGCTATGAGGTCTTGTGTTTGTCCTGGATCCCTCTTTTAATGCATCTTTTCCTCCCTGAAGCAAATGTGAATTTAAGAAAGGAGTGTGTAGGAGTGAGAATTCTGTACTGGCAGGGATGCTGACCTGAAGGCAGATGTGCAGGGGGGGAACTATAGGGCTTTCGCTCCCTTAACCCATACAAATTAGGGTAGAAATGGTTTGTGCTAGATATTTGCGTTTAATGTCTTACTGAAGAAAGCCTGCTCACTGAGTTGTTAGAAAAAGAGCATTTTTAACGGAATTTTGCTGGCCATTTGCAGGAGGTTCAAAAAGCTTAATCAGGGTAGAAATTCCTTGCTAAGTGCATCATGCAAAAAGGGTGCTCCAGCTCAAGCTGGGTGGGAAAACCTCAAGTCAAAGCTGAGGTCACTAAAGGCTCCAAGTGCTTCTCAAGCAAGCGTAGGTGACATTTTGGCTGGGGCGGCTGCTGCTGTGTCCTTGGCCCACAGACTTTATTAACTCAGTTACAGAAAAAACATGTCAAATGAAACTGTATTAGTCATGATTCTGGGGAGGGGTTTTGGGAAGGGTGGGGAGGAAAACTAACACAACATGAACCAGTTTGTTCTGGGTGGAGCTTGTAGGATTTCCAAGTCCCCTTCTCCCACCCTGAACCTTAAGTGTGTTGTGTCTTTTTGAGCTGTCTGAAGTAATTCTGAAAGTTGTTGAGGTTCTAGTCACACATCCATGATGTTTCTCTAAATGTAAATATGCAAGGCCCCAATTACATGTCCTGATGGATTCTGTGCTCTAACTATGGTTATTTCAGTAATTGATTTGAAAGGTATAGATGTGAGGTGGATTGATACATTTAGTCTGTAAATTATATGTAAAAACTGGCAAAAGTTATCTGCATTTATTTAAGCTTCAAACACTGTTTCATTCATTTATTTTAAAAGCAAGGGGAATAACAGCTTAAAAAAACACCACCACCACCAAAAGACAGTTAGCATGAAGCTTCGTTGGGAATTTAATGTACAAGTTAGGATATTAAAAGTTCCTGCAATAAATATGACTCTCCTATTACAGGTATACTGCAACATAAATTTCCCAGCCTCTACAACAACACTAATTTCTAAATATGTGCAAGATGGTTGACGTAGAGTGGCTGGGAGAATTACAGCCTTGTTTTTCCTAACTACTTCATTTAAATTCTCGACCTTAATGTTCTGTTAGCCTTCCATTTTCTTGCTAATCTGCTTTAGGAAAATAAACGAAGTACAAACGTTAAGTATCTTGCAACTCAAAGTGAGATATACCTGGAGGGAGAGAGATAACTTTAGATTGCAGTAATTTTTTGTGGCTTCAAAGGGTGTTGAATCCTTGACCACTGATGTTGATGCTAACACTCCATGTCTTCCTGAAAGCTGTCAGTGGGCCTACTGGATCTGCTCTCCCTGAGACTGAGAAAATGGGACAGAAAGCAGTTTTTCACTCGGAGACTGTGTAAAGCATTTTTGTGTCCCCTGTGGACACCTTTGGGGCTGCCGGGAGTGAGGAGATGGGCAGGAGGACACATCTGTGGGGAAGCAAGGTGGAACTATTGTATCTCTGAAGAGGTAGGATCCATGGAGGGGTCTACCCTGTCCCATCCAGCCTTTAAGGTTCTTTTTAAGCCTGTGTTGCATCCTCTTCACAAATACGTCCCTGTCTTGTGACTGATCTCCTGCTGGGATCACGGTTGTGATATTATACTCACACAGTCGTGATGTGTAGTGTTTTCATGGTGCAGTATTCGCTCAGAGCAGGACATGCAGACTTCTGAGGGCTCTTCCCCAGCTTTCCAGAGCTACAGTAAATCGCGCTTCTGTGAACTGCAGGAAATTTGATCCATCTTTGCTGAGCCCCTATCAGCAGTTAACATTTACTTCGGGGCATTATACAATTTCCCACTTAAGTAAGAAACTGGCAGAACTGATGAGGAGTCACTTCTGAATGTGGGTCACTCTTTGTGTGGCATCAGGCTGTATGTGGTGCTGGCAGGGCTGAGAGCCAAGAACAACAAAGTTTTAGAAGTAGACGCTACAAACAAGTTAGAGGCCTCTGGGAGATGGAAAACTGATTTTCTAAAATAAATCTCTGTCATATTTCATATGCAATGCAATACTAGTCCCTTTTCAAAATCTGTTGTGGCTAAACATTTCTACCATGTCCTTACCACCTGCTGCAAATCCAACAAGAAAACAAAAATAACCAAATCTTAAGTTGTAGCAGCTGAACCCATTTCAAATAGATCGTAAAAGCTATTGTTTACGATAAGTGTTATCTGATTGCTGGCAGAACCTGTGTTTATTGCTTTTCCATTGTACAGAGAGATTTGTAAGTAGACAGAAGTCTATAATTATACTTAGTGGGACTGGAGAGTATATAAAGCATAAAATGAAATTGCTTGGTTTTAATCTGAAGTAGCATCACATTGAATTTTTCCCTTTTTTTACGTATCTTGGAACAAATATTTTGCTTTGAATAACATTGGAGGACATTTAGGGACTATCAGGAACATACTCCATGTAGACTGTTTCCATGTACTTGATGTTTCGAAATGTTTGCACTGAAAGTCAAACACTGAGTGCTTATTGTGCTGGTGGTCATGAAGAAAAGCTATGAAGTGCAGTCTGACAAGTGTCAATGACTATCCAGAGTGAATCTTTCATTTCAGAACAGTAATTGGGTCTTTTTCCCTCTTTGATTAAAAAAACGACAATCAACAAGCCAAGTGCAAATGGATCATACAGTTCATTTTTTTCCTTATTCTAGCAGTCCACTTTAGAGCTCATTCCTTTTTTTATTTCCCACATGAGGAATGAAGAACAGAAAAGCCCAAATGATGTATAAAATCCCAAGCTGCAGCTATAACGTCTCAGCTCAGATATATTCAGCTATATATTTTGGGGTGTGCTTGGCTTCATGTCTTTATTATTTATTTACAGTTTATAATATTTTAACTTTTTTTGTGGGGATAGAAAAATACGGATCTAATATTTACATATTTTGATTTTTTCCAGTAGTGTCACACTTCATGCTTTCAGAGCAGTCAGCAACCCAATCCTCCTGGCAGTCACAACATTCAAGAACGGAAAAGTGTGATCCACCACGAGCAGGGTTTAATTTGATATTAGGTGAGCCTTACTGCTGCCCTGTTCTCATTTTTGTACTGGTGGTGCTGGCCAAGGCTGGTGGCAGTGACATTTCTGCCAACTGCCTCAGTCATAAAATCATGGAACGGTTTGGATTGAAAGGAGCCTTAAAGATCATCTAGTTCCAACCCCCCTGCCATGCCAGGGACATGTTCCACTAGAAGTCATCCATATTCATACCATCTAGACACAGTGGAGTGAATCCTTAAGAATTTGAGATGTTCACTCAGCGAGAGCTGCCCACTGTTGTCCAGGAGACATGGTTTCAGTTATGGGTAACACCTGCATGTTACAATCCCTGTAAGACGAGGAATGAGGTTGCTCACCAAAAGACGGGCTTGATCTGTGGTTTTTGTCTGTTAAGGCTGTATCTGTACTGGGGAGGTCAGGATACAAGTGTTTGACTTGGTAGGAGCTGACGGTGGTGGTGGTGTGTGCTGGACAGCCTCGAGGGCAACACCTTTACCCTCTGCAGGAGCAGGGGAGGGAAGGGGAGGATCACTTCTGAAAAGACCATTTTGGGAACTGAAAGCACTTCTCTGCTTTTAAATCAAAAGGAATGAAGGGTAGGCCCTGTGAAAGAAAATTTTGCTCCTCAGAGTTTCATGACCCAAATTCCTTTGAACTCAAAATGCTTCGTATATTAGAAGTTTGGACCATTGTGATAATGCTTGTCTTAAAATGAGAGATTTTTTGTGGAACTTAATCTAAATGTTCGTTGCCTTATAGAATGTGCATGTAGGAGTGTTTCAAAGTGTCGTGGTTTCTCTACTCCTCTGACCAAAAATCCAAACTGGCATGTGATGTGCTTTTTTCTTACTGTTACAAAACCAGTGCCAGTGGTTGAGGTGCAGAAGCTTTGGTGGGCAAGAGCAGTCAATTCACTGGTAGAGATGCTCAGAAATAAAACCCAGATGCAGCTGTGGGGTTTGGGAGTTCAGAAACTTATAGTTAAGTGGCTCCTGTCTGGGTTGTAATGGTATTGCAGCTGTAGGCTTGAGAGGCTCCTTCCTTATTCTTTGGGGCACTAAAGAAAACTGACAGGTCAAGGAGAACTCATGGAAAATGTAGAATGATTTAGGTGCCTGTGTTGACGTACCAGAGCACGTAGAGAGAAGCTCTGCATGTGGCAGAGCTCCCCGGGGCTCAGGCAAGGCAAAGGTCCCCCGAGCCCCAGCAGCACTCCTGGCTACGCCCTGCACCACGCTCCTGGGGCGCTCCAGCAGCCCTTTGGATGTTTTTCATGATCTGCAGCAGTGTTTTCCCTAGGCCCATATGTTTTCCCTTTTGTATAGGGCTCTGCTTCCTTGCCTGAGGAACTGTTGCAGATATCTATTTCCCTCATCCTTTCTGAGCCTTTTCTAAGCTTCCTTCCCTTCGCAAGTCTTTGATATATTCCCTTCCCTTCCTGATCTGAAGACTGGTAAGCACAGCAGGTGAGGAGTGTTAGTGCTGCATCTGCTGCTAATTGGGCTCACAGGCTCATTCAGAGAGTGCTGGCAAGTGATGTACTGAGTTAATCAGGAGCTGGGTTTGTAGGAGAATGTTCATATTATGTAGGGTAAGTAGAGATTTGCATGTCAGCTTTTAAAATGGGAGCTTACCAAAATGAGCCTGGCTGCTGCTTTCTGTTGTTGGTCTCCCCATGGTCCCCATTTACCTGGGGTGTCTCAGCACCTTGGTTCTATTTATCCCCTCCAACAGCCTGGGAATGTGAGGGGTGTTGCCATCCCCAGCTAGGTGATGCCTGGAAATTTGGAGTTTGGGGAGGAGGTTAAACAGTGCATGGCATCCAGTGGTGGTGCTGATTTCAGCAAATTCCTGGCTGTTTCTTCCTGCAGACAGCAGCAGATGAAGTGCTGACATATCTTTCCTTCTGCTGCCCTTGCTAGGAGGGCAGCCATCCCTGCCAAGGGGCTGAAGGCAGCTGGGGAGAAGGAGCCACGTTCTTCACAAACACCAGCGTCTGACGCTGTCCAAGTGCATCTGGCATTGCTGAGGAGGTTCTTTCACCAGTTTTGGACAGCACCTTGTCTTTGCAGCCTTCCGCCTGCTTATTCCAGCCCTTGCACCATCAAGGATGGGCTTCCCCAGCCTCACCTCTTCTGCTGCTGTAGCCGATCCTTTAATCAGTCCAATGCAAAATTGCCCTTCTGCCTGTAAAATACAACCAAAACTTGCTTTTAACATCATCCTGTTCAGTAATTTGGTTTACAGGGTAGTGCCTGTGGGCTCTTGGGGCAACGCAAATGTGGAGGCAGCAAATGGCAGGCGGGGGAAGGCAAGAACTTCTTAGGCTGACTTTGCCTTTGAAGCCAAGGTATCTGCTAACTACAGCTTCAATGTTTTTGCCTAAGGTCATGCAAGAACGCTTGGCAGAGGAAAGAGCTGAAGTGGGTCTCCCCAGATCCAGGTTACCGCTCTAACCTGAGGACTGTTTTTCATCTAGCCCTTGAAAATGGTCTAACCCTCCTATGAGGTGCTTTTTGAGGGCTTTTAGGCAAAGACTTTGCTCTAAAATAGCAAGACTGTTTTGCTTTGTAAGGGGAAGTTCTTGTTCCTGTTTCCTTTTAGATGCAGTCCTTCTGTTCTTGGCTTGCTAACTTGATGATATCACTCCCCATGCATTGGGCAAAAGCTGTTTTCCCTGTATTCAAAGAGCCAGGAGGAGCAGCTGCTATCCTGCCTCTCATCTCTAGCTCTTCCCCCACTCCTGTGCCATGCCAGCGGGAGCTAGGACCAAGGAGCCGTGTGGAGGACACAGATGCAGAAGTGAATCTGCTGTGTCATCCTTGAGTCTCACAGGCCGAGAAATGGTTCGCTGATGTTTGTTCATGTAGGATCCAAAGTTTGTGCAGCGTGTCCAGGGATTACTAGTATCTGGCTGTGGAGCACACCCAGGCTCTTTGTCAGAGCCACCTGCGGCAGAGGAGGTGGAAGCCCTCACCACCTGGTGACTTCCCTGAGACACAGTGTGGGAAATGAGATCATAGTGCTTTCCACCTGTTGCCCCAGGATGCCCATATTGGAGCTGTGGGTACAACATCTTTTGGCTTGCCTGCATGCTGTGGAAAAACTGTATGAGCAATTAATTTCAGTTCCTTACAGGCAGCTTCCTTCAGTCAGGTACTCCGACCTCCCCTTCTTCCAGAGGACCATTGTCCACCTGGGTTTTTGGTGCTTAACTGCACTGATTTTATGTGTTTGGAAGAAATTAAACTTGCTCCTTTTCCTTTATGTCCTTTCCTGATGATGATATCTCATTCTTTTAAAAAAATAGAGTAATTGCTTCAGCACTATCCCCAGCTCAGTTGTGCAGGTGCCTGGGTAAATTATCCCATGCATGCATCTAGTGTTCACTCCGGCAGTCTTCCATAATTGACAATTAATTTGTGAATCTTTTTCCATGCTGTTCTTTCACCTTGAATGCTGGGCATACTGGATCTCTGCCACCTCATATTTCTTGGATAAAGTCACTGTGGCTTTTTGTCGTAAAATGTCTGACTCCGAGCCAGTGCAACTTGTTGAGGGGAAAAAAAAAAAACAACCTGCAAAATATAGTGTGTGTTGGAAGGTGCATTTAAAAAGGTGGAGTAGTTGCCGGAGAACAGT
This sequence comes from Mystacornis crossleyi, assembly GCA_013400655.1. Lineage (NCBI taxonomy): Eukaryota > Metazoa > Chordata > Aves > Passeriformes > Timaliidae > Mystacornis > Mystacornis crossleyi. The sequence goes on along the minus strand of VYZQ01035694.1, from coordinate 114,190 downwards.
CTCTAAAACAAAGAAAAAGTTAAAAATCCTGATCTGTCCAGAGAAATTTCAAGAGAAGGTATTTATCAAGTAACACAATTAGGCAGTGCTTTTGTCACCATTGCATTCTTCATTCCTTTGTTGTGTGAAGAGGGGATGATATAAATCATTTTCTGGGATGCCTTATGTCCATCCCGTTCAGATGTATAAAATTCCACTGTGTGGTGCTTTGATTTCTAACCTTTAAAAGTTATGAGCTATGACAGAGAAAATTATAAACTCCCGTTTGTTTTGTGTGCTTGTGAGGGGAAATTCTGTCCCAGTCCAAGCACCATGAAGCCTACAGTGCCTTAAACTGATTTATGAAGCCTTTTCCTTGATTTGCTTGCAGTGGTATGTGTAAAGCCAAATTCGGTTACCACACCTGCAGTAAATCAGCAATATGTAAGTGTTTTCTAACTTGGGAAAAAATCCATTAGTGGTTGAATTAAACCTTTAAAGGACTCTTATTTCCTGAGTGTTAGGCTACTATAACTTTTATGTGTGATTTTAACACATTCTGAGGTGTTAGGCAAACTACAAAGAGCCAGTGAGTATGTAGGTTTTTAACGTATTTTAAGAATGGTGTGCTTCTAATAAAAAGGGTTCTATCATGTAAATGTTGATGTATCAGCTCTAATGAGGGGCTTGTGAAGTAATCAGAAGTTGGTGATTTGGTAGGTTTTATTGTTTTCTTCACCTGAGACACCATCTCTGCCTTTGTAATAACATATAGTTTTTATTAGGGACAAGGTAAAAGCTTTAGAGAATGACAGGAAATGAGAGCATTTGCTAATAAACTTCCCCCTTTTCCATTTTCTGTATATCTTTCTTCCCTATGCAGTCACTAGGACCTGAGCAGGGAGCAGAGGGTGACCCACAACCTCCCTCTGTGTTCCCTGCAGCAAAGGCTGAGGACGCCCCTCTGCACAGCCGTGCCCTGAGCTGAATTCCCAAAGCCTGAGCGTGTCCTGCCTCAGCAGGAAGAGCCCCCATGGTGGAGGGGGTGGTAGATCAGGCCAGGCACACGGTGCCCCGTTGGATCTGCCATTTAAGCTGCTCACGTGGGCATTTCCATCATGTTCAAATGAGCCAGAGCTTAAACGGTTCAAGCACAGCAAGGCTTGGATAACTAACCCGTGTAATTCTGCCGGCATGCTGGTGGCCATATGGATGCTGCTTGCATGGACCACTGGGCAGTGGCAGAATTGGAGGCCTGTCCTACAATTTTCTCTTCTTTCTGCTCCTGTAATTCCCTCTCTCCTTCCTTCCCTTTCTCTTTCCTTCCCTTTGCACCTCCCAGAGTATACTTCAGCCAACATAGCTGAGCAGGTACAGAGAAGTAAACAAGTTGCATCACTACACTAAATTGCTTTCTCTCCCCTTTCCTTCTCGAAAGCACAGAAGGGAATAGAAAAGGAAGATTAGTTGTGTTGGAGTTCCATCCTGGAGCTGTTCCCATGCCATGGATTGCTCAGAGCGGAGCATGTATGCTTTGTCTGGGATAAATAACACTGAAATTCTGTCTCAATTTTCTCTGCAGTTTCTCCCTCTTGCATTCATTTTAAAATTTCATTCCTCACTCTCATTATTGCCAGGCCTGCTGTTGCATGCCCAGGGGATCCAGGTAAAACATTTTTATTTACATTTGGTTTGGTTCGGTTCCACTTTTAACTTCCTTTCTCCAAAATTTTTTGTGGGTTTTTGTTTTCCAGTGACTTTGGGAGGAATGGGGGCAGCAAGGAAGGAGTGACATTTATACCATGTGTGAGACGCCTTCAGATGTAAATCCATCTCCGGCAGTGTTAGACTGCTGGCTAATTCTTTCCCTATAAAGTCATCCCAGTCTGGGCTTACTGTCTCCACCACTGGTTGTTGTCTTGATCTCAGAAACATTTACATGGAATGAAATGAAGAGCACCAGAAGCTGAGGAAATCTGGGAATTCTGGATTGGATTGCTTAGATTATTACTGGATAATGGATTATTTGGCAGTTTTGAGGTGCCAGTCAAGTACCCTGATTTTGCAGTCTAAAAGCCTCAGTAGCAGCAGTGGTTTAAAGACTTCACCGTTTTTCTGTGTATTTATCCTCCTTGCAGCCTTTCCAAGCTGCTTGTTCAGTTGTGCTGATGCTGTAGTTTGAGACATGCTGTGAACCAGATTATCACCTGGTCTGGGCTAAAAATAATCCTACAGCACAGGGAGGAGGGGAGGGATGGTGGTTTTTTTTTCTACTTGCATCAGTTCACCACTTTGCAGGACGACCCACAGGTGGTTGCAGCAGCTCAAACTGAGGGACAACACAGTGGTATGCAAGGATAGGAACAACACTAGAGAGTTGGGGAGATGTAGGAACACCATAAAACAACTTTCCTCCAGGAATTTTGGCTTCCCACTTGGCAGCTGGGTTTTGATGCACCTTGCTGTAAAAGTTTTCAGATGTTCTCACCATGCTTCTCTATGACAGTTCCTGCACTTGTTCCTGCAGCTGCTGTTTTGGTGTCTCAGTGCTGTTCTCTCTAGTTGATAGGTTATTTCAAGTCCACCTTTACCAGCAGTTGCTGAGGTTGCTGGGGCAGAGGCACACATCCCATATGGCTACTGTTGATCTGAGAACAGTAACCTTTGCAGAAGGCCAGAGCCATAATGTTTTAAACCACAGACACTAAATCTGCAGGAGCATATTTGTCAGAACACCGTGATATAAAAGGTAACATCCTTCTGCAGGATTCCAAAAGGGACATCAACTGATAGAGCATTTACACAGCGACTTCCAAATCAGTGACTAAACGGCTTCTGGGGTGAGGATGATGATCATTTTCTTAGCTGTGCGACAGATAAGTGAGGATGAGGAGGAGTTTGCAGAAGAGGCTGAGAGATGCTCTCTGCCTGTTTGTAGTGGAAGAACCATGGACAAGCCCATATGAGTTAGCAGACCACTAGACTGTCTAAACACTCTTAAGGGACAAAGTTCAATCAGCTTTTATTGCAAAGAGCATTATCAGTGTGTTGCACTAATCCCATGTAACGGTACTCTAGCCTGACATAGGTACCGTGAAGTAGATTTTGGTGGCATGGATTGGCCATGCTGGTTTAGCAAAGACATTAAGATGCTGTCAAAGTTGATAGCCTGAAAGACTTCCTCAAATTACTTTGCTTTTCTGATTGATGGCAACAAGGCTTTGTCCCAAGCGGGTTTCAATAGTTAACATGCGGTGAACTCGGTGATACTAAAATTGTTTCCCAGTTACTTTTGGTCCTCCTGACTATTTTAGTGTTTGGTTATAGAATTTGTTTTATTACTTTGAGATGTTGCTTTTTTCCTTTTGCTGTGACCATTGTGCCTTGAAGTTGGAAGTGTTCTACTTGGTCAGTTGAGTATTCGTGTCCCTGTGTGCTCTGTGCCAGACTGGGTCTAGCTGACAGAATAGTCTGCACTCAGATAGTACCTGGGTCAGATTTCAGCTCTTCCAGCTTCTGCAGTATCATTTTGTTTTTAATTTTAAAGCACATGGTAGAGGCAGGAGGGAGTAATCTTAAAATATTCACAGATACTCACATGTACAGATGAGTTGTAGCAGAGATTTTCTAATCTTTCCATTTTCAAGGAAAGAGATAGAAAAAACCCCTGCAGGTCATTCAAGGCTTTGCTCAGAAAACGGCAGATTTATTGAGGCTGGAGACATCCTGCTGTTAGGGCTGCTGGGAAGGAGAGGGCCCGAGGTTCCTATTCATGCACAGTAGTCCTATTTTCCCCCATTTCTTTTATTTTCCCTATTCTCATTACCATGCTCTTGCCCCCCACCCCTCCCGGCTGAGCGTGCTCTCCATCTCTGCGCATTGTGTTGCTTTTCCCCTGCTGTGCCACTCTCTGGTGTGCAAAGGCAGTAGCAAAGTAAAACTGACTGAAATGCTGATCTCTGAAGCCCTGGCACACAGTGCTTTAGAGATTAGGATTTTAGTGCATTATACTCAGCTGCTAGCAGAGCAGAGCGCTGTGACAGGGAAACACAACGCCAGAGCCAGGGGATCTGGGTTGGAGCTGAAGACTTGCTCCCTCCAGGCAAAGCTCTTCACACCTCTCCTCCTGCAAAACATCTTGGTGAGCATATGCATGGACTTGAGTTTACGCAGTAGACCAAGAGAGATATCCAAAGGCAAGTTGAAAGCCTTTTCATCTAAATCATATCTACTATTAAGAAATACAAAATTTTACTAGCAAAACAAAAAGGCTTTCATGGCAAGATTTTCCTCATTGTTCTATCTACATCCTCATTCTTCCTTTTCCTTTGCTGGGTTTAGCTTTTTTGTTTTCCTAGAAGCTAAGGAAGACAGATATTTTTCCTCTTGTTCCCACAGACTTGCAAGCTCGTATTGCTGCGGTAGCCATTTGCTCTAGATCCAGATCCCCAAGGTTTTTGGACAGGACAGGCATTTGTGGGAATGTAGTGTTGTAGGAGGACTAACAGGAGGCTTGCTGCTTGTCCAGCTTCCAAGAAGCCTGGCTGGGTTTTGCTGGGCACTTGCCAGTTGCCCCCGGAGCTGGTTGGTCTGTGAGCACCCACGGCCAGCCTTGCAAGGTGGACCATGGGATTTTTTTACACTTCAGAGAAGGCTTGCTAATTACTGCCCTCAGCTAGTGCCTGCTCTTCATTGCTTTTGAAAGAATCATTACTTAATGACATAAAGTCGTTTTAAAAACTTGGTAACCTCTAATACCTTTATCAAATATCAGATAATCATTTTTTGGTGTATAGTTTTTCCATTGGCTTAAGGCCACTTAGTTATATAAATATTAACACTTGCTGCTGCTAGTTTTAGATCCTATTTAAAAGTGCATCTGTTCTGTATTCAGAAAGGGAAGAAATGATATCGGGTACCAGAAGAAATTCTCTCTTCTGGAACAGTGAAATGTTTCTCCGGCATAAGCTGAGGTTTGTGCTGCCTGCAGATGCTGGTGATCATCTGTTTCTCTCTAGCTCTTTTCGGCAGCTCTTACTGCTGCTTGCTTCAGCATCCCATTTCTCCTCCTCCTTAGTATCATGCTTGGTTCTTCTTCTCATTTTCTTTGTCCATTGTCACCACTTTCCCTCATGGCTTCTGCTGATTTTCGTATGCCATTTCTTTCCCGTTTTCTTCTGGTTTTATTCTCTGACCTTGACCTGACTTTCAAACTGTAATGAATTTTCTCTTCTTTGAAACTGGCATTTTCTTGTACCTTGGTGTTTTAGCACACTTTCTTTTCTGATCTCCTTCTCTGATCCATGCTGTAGATTTCTTTCCTGCATATTCTGTGACTTGAAACATCCCAGTCTTTTTTTCTCCTTTTTTGCGTGTTATAGTTTCCCTTCACATCCATTCTGAAGTGGTATTTTCCTGTTTTTCGTCCCCTATGACCCTGTTCCTGTGAAACCATGAGGCACAAACTGCAGATCTGCCACTGGTTTCTTGCTTTTCCTGTTCTTGGTAGCCGCTTTTAACAACAAATTTACTTTCTCATCACATGCAGTTCTGCAGTTTCAGTGATTTCCAGTAACTTCTCAAATTCATGGTCTGACAGATTCAGATGGTTTTCCACCCAGCTGTAGTTCAAGTTTTGCTCTCTACCACATTTTCCCAACTTTGTTTTTTTACCTTTTCTTTCAGTTTTCTTGATTTTGCTACCTTCCTCTTACTGTCCTCTTACAACCTGTCTTCCTTTCTTTGTTTTCCATATAAAAGCAGAGTCTGGTAGCTTTGAAGCATCCCACAAGTGGCCATTTGTATTTCTGTTGACTCTTTTTTCCTTGTAAACATGAGAAGTCAGCACTCGCCCTGCTGGGGTTAGGCACAGTGGGAAATAAAAAATGAGAGTCCTTGAGCTGAAGTCCTTAGTGTGATTTGAAGCACACACCTGGCTCCTGTGCATGCAAACTGGGAGCTGCATATGCATGAGCCATCCCATACCCCCCTGCTGTGGCTACAGACATCCCCTCTCGAATCATTTGGAAACACTGAGCCCGTGAGCCCACGCAAGGAGCCGTGGTGCCTGCCTGTGATCTGCTCTTGGTCCCCTCTGGTCTCCCTGGATTCTGGCTCTGAAGAGCCTCCCCTGTTTATCTTCTCTCTTTGAGAGGATGCTGAAAAAGCAGCCGTGGAAAGGAAAGTGAGACAAGGGAAAGTATCAGAGGCAGTAAAGTGGCAAAAAGGTCAACAAAACTAGGGATGAGTTAGTCTTTCAGCTTAGCCAGGAGCAGAACAAGGGAGACTGTGATAGGTGTTTCTCCAGGGGGAGAACACAGGTCAGAGAGCTTCCAGCTACATACTACACCTTCTAAATATATAAACCAATAAATAAATAATGTGCACATGGCAGCATTTTGAATAAAATAGAAAATGCATTAATTTTTCCCCAAATGAAAGTGTTGTACAAGTTACAGGGCATTGCTTTCCACCAGAAGCTGTGGATTCTAGGTGAACAGTTCCACTGTCAGGGTTGGTATGACTGACAGTCCCCAGTCTGCTGCCAACAGACACATGACTTAAATGGACAGTGAGCTATCCTGGGCACTATTTTGTTGGATTTGGTAGCATTTCCTAGCTCTTGCATACGGTGCCTGTCCTGGAAGTGACTTGACACTGTGTTCACCATCCCTCATGTGCCATGTTTTCCATGCAAAAGAGCAAGGACCCTGATGGTAGGTGCCCACTGGGGACCCACAGTGACACCAGGTATTTTCTCACAGTCCAGAGGCATCTGTAGCACATGGGTGCAACCAATGAGTCTGAAAAGCACGAAAATGGGGATTTGCATTGGAATTTTGCTTCTTTGAGTAAAAGATAGGAAAAGTCTTGCAATTCAGATTTTTTTACATTTGATTAACCCTCATCAGGGATTGTGTTGTTCATATTTGCTGTCCCATCTATTATGTGTGTCTGACCCATAAGGCTCTGTTGGATCCAGGCCAGTGCCACTGCTATGAGAAAGGTGCTCATGGACAGGCTGGATGGGGCTTTGAGCATCCTGATCTAGTGGAAAGTGTGCAGCAAATCTGTGTCATCAGCAGGTCTGTTTGATGAAAAAATGGAATTGTTCTCTTAAAAATATGTCTTTACATTTTCTGTGAGCAGCCTAATGCCCTGCATTTAGAGTTGCTGTGTGGCCAGTGCTGCTCACTGACCTAGGGCTTCTTTTTGAACATGGAAAAGGGAGGAAGGACTGAGAATCCTATTCATTTCTTTAGTTTGTGCTTTCAAAAAGTAGCTGGTGCAATATTTGGGCCAGGTAATGATTTCTCAGCACTGGCTCTGTTTCAGTATTCATGCCTGGCTACCCAAGAGTGGGTTTTTCGTTTGTTGTTTTTTTGGTGTGTTTTTGTTTGTTTGTTTTTTGTTTGTTTTGGTTTGTTTTGTTTGGTGTTTTTTTTTTGTTTTTGTTTTTGTGAGTTTTTTGTTTTGTTTTGGGGGGTTTTTTGGGTGTTGTTTGTTTGTTTGTTTGTTTGTTTTTCCCTCCTGGTCTCTTAATTTAAATGATGCCTTGGGAAGTCACGCTCTGGGTATGGTGCAGAGCTGATGCTTGCTCCGTGCTGGTCGCTGCAAGCCAAGAAGCTGGTGTGCTCTCTGACTTCGGGCCAGCTCAGGAACAGCTTAGTAATACCAGACATAGCGTGGTCCAGTGGCCTGAAATCCTGGGAGCCGGGGAATAATCTGCAGCGAGACGCTGATTCTCCCTGTGCCATCAGGTCCTGCTGCCTGCTCTGCGCTGGGGACCCGTGGCCATATGGCTGCAGCACAGCTGTGCAGCCCCGAAGCTCACTGCTGCTTGCCTGGGCCCAGGGCCTGCTTTTACAGGGCTCTTGCTGCGTGGGAATGAGCGGAAGCCCCCGGGTTTGCTTGGTGCAAGTCACACTGGTTCCCGTTTTCTGCAGAGGAGAGGCTGTCGGCACAGAGGCTTTGTGCTGCCCAGGAGGGTGGGTGCTGTGGGGCAGACAGTGCCTCTGTGAGATGGAACAGCCCATTGCTGTTCCCACTGTCACTGCACCTCGTGGTGCAGGCAGGATTGCTGTGCTGCAGCCACAGGAAGCCCAGAAGAGCTGCTGTTTTTCCCTACCTGCTCTCACTGCCAGATTTACACAAGAGACAAATTAAAGGCATGGCCTGAACTGTGCAGAGCCAACAGGTGTAGCCCCTGCACTGCCCCAGCTGTGAAAAGCCAATATATTTGTGCCCACTTGCTTGGGCAGAGCAGTGTCAAGTTTGTGGGCAGGCAAACCTTGCTTTCCTTTCTCTAAGTATTAGCTCTGGGAAGAGCAGGATAAAAACACATTCAAAAATTGACTTGCCTGAGAGGATGATGCCAGACTCTTTCAGAAGCTGGTGTGTATAGAAGCAAGTTAGGACATCACTGCTTCTCTCACCACTGGGCAGCAATGCAGAGGGGTCAGAGCTGCTGGGGATATGCAGCACTGTGCTGTTGTGCCACTTCCTTGTGAGGTTTTCCCGGTGCAGGCTTTCTGTTTGTGCTCTCCTTCCTGCCAAACCACACGTGGTTAACCCCAGCTGGGATGGGATGGGCATGAGATGGTTTGTTCTGGGTGTCCCAGGAAACCTTTTCGTTGTTCTGTAAGACTTCACAGCTTAAAACTCCAATCCCGACCTTTGCCTTCATACCATTTATTCACATACACTGAAGCACCTTTTTCTTTTGCGTGGAAGAGAAGAATCCATTTGCTCAGCATCTTACAGATAGATGGTGTCCTGCCCTGAGGTGCTGCTTCCAGGGCAGAATCTTCTGTGATGGACGGGCAAGATCCATAATCTTGCCTGAGTTTCTGGATCAGATTTCCCTGAGCTGAGGAAGGATCTGAGTGGTGGTCAGACTCAGTCCAGTCTGCTTCTCACAGATGTGGTGATATGGCCACTCAAAGGAGCCTTGCTTTTTAATAGCCAATTCAGGCTCTGTAAATAGCTGCTTCTATTTATTTTTAGTTTTACTTGTGTCATACACACGGACGTACATATTAAAAAACCCCAACTCTACCAGGAAAATTACAGTGGAGTGGGGGCTCTTCAGTGGTTATTCTTCTCCTGCAACTCATAACAAGGTTCAGGTTTAAGCTTCAGGTCATTTTTAGAAACTTCTAGAGCATCATCTTCCTATATTTGCAGAGTAACGCATCCTATATTGGTTAAATCACTATCCTTACGTGCTTTAGCTATGTGCATGGCCATGATGGCAGCCACCAGTCACACTACTTGCTTACGTATTTGTGCTCCGATGTGCAGGGTTTTTATTCCGTGTTGAGAGGCTGAGCGCTTCCAGAAGGGACTATCACTGTGCCTGGGGCCTTACTGCAAGTGGCTGTAGTGGATAATGAGCACAAACCTATTAAATAGTGAAACATGAGATTCCCTATCAGATAACTGGTGGTGCTGCTAATTCGGGTGTGAGGGAGATGGTGAGGTTATGAGAGTTATTAGGAGATACCAGTGAGTAAGCAGGGAGGGAATGGTCAGCAACGCTGGGGGTTTAATTCCTGTACAAAAAAAATACAGGCAGAAATGCATATATTTTTGTGATTGCTTTAAAAATAAAAAAGAAAACTCAAAACCCCAAACCAGCTGCAAGGCAGAAAACTCCACAAGAAAGGCTTTAAATATATAGGGAGTTAAATCCAGGTGACATAGATGGACTCAGACATGGTCATAATGGCATTTTCCCTTAGTAATTCCTGAGAGTTGTTTTTTCTAAACTTTTTTTTTGTTTTTCTGCTCAGACACTATATTACATTGGCATTGATTCACTGAATTTATTCGTCAACAGTAAAAATGAATGAAATTCTACATGTGCAGTTTCAACCACCTGCTGTTGTTTACTAGTGAGACCACCAGTGACCCTTGCCATCTATAAATACTTAACTGAATTAAAAGGAAGGAACTAGCCACTAGTTTTTCTCTTCCTCATCTTTCCCAGATACTACCTTGCTTTGCACGCCACGCCC
>VYZQ01035694.1:93218-104171 GCA_013400655.1 Mystacornis crossleyi | reverse complement strand
CCCCCCCCCCCCCCGTGTTATTTTCAGTCTCGTCTGTACCACTTCAAGAAAAGCCAAACATTAAGAGGAAGACTTAATTTCTAGCAAACGGTAGACTTGGTCATTTGTTAAAAAGCTCATCAAGTTCTTAGACTGTGTGAAGACTTTTGTCTGGTCTGTATGGTGCTCTGACTTTCAGTAATGGCATTTTAAAGTGAAAACTTAGATTGACAATATCTGAACATTATTTTTACCTCTCCTGAGCTCATAATTCTTATTAAGGAGAAAGTTGTTTGCTCTTATTGGTTAGTTACAATTGTAACTTCCAAATAGCATTAGACAATATTACAGCAGGACTGCAGTTTCTAATTTCCTTTTTCAGAGTGGTTGAGTGGTTTTTCTTTTTCACTACTTTTGCAAGTTTGATGTGGACCGGCAGTTTTTTTTATTTTATCACAAGACATTTAAAAACCCACTGTTTTTGCTCAAGCCTAGGTCAGCCTTACGAGCCCCTAGGAAAGATTTTGCTACTCTCTAGTCTCACCAAGTAAAATTCACCTGCTCCCTCTGTGTCGTGAGCACCTCAGTCTACAAGACTTATACTTACTCTTTGATAAAAGCTTGGACAACATCACCATCCCCACATCAGAGTTTCTCCAGGCCTTATTAGCTGTTGTTAGAGATTTTGGGCTGGTTGGATGTTCAGCTTTCCCACCTGCGGTGAGGGTACGCTGAGCTCACAGCTATGTGCGCTCGCTGAGAGGAGGAAGGCTATAAATTTGACTTTCATGCTGCAGAGCAGGCCGATGCTCCTTAGCCGGCTGTCCTGGTTTGGGCTGGGATAGACTTAATATTCTTCAGAATATCTGTTATGGGGCTGTGTTATATTTGTGCTGAAAACAGTGCTGATAACACAAAGATGTTTTCATTATTGCTGGGCAGGGCTTCCACAGAGTCAGAGCTGTTTCTGCGCCTCACCCGACCAGCGAGGAGGCTGGGGATGGACAAGGAGCTGGGACAGGACACAGCTGGAACAGCTGACCCCAATTGACCCCAGGGATATCCCAGACCTTGCGGTGTCATGCTCAGCAGATAAAGCTGAGGGGAAGAAGAAGCAAGTGGGAGATGTTCACAGTGATGCCGTTTGTCTTCCCAAGTCACTGTTACACGTGAAGGGTCCCTGCTCTCCTGGGGATGGCTGAACAGCAGCCTGCCCTTGGGAAGGGGTGATTTAATTCCTTGTTTTGCTTTGCTGGTGTGAGTGGCTTTTGCTTTCCCTATTAAACTGTCTTTATCTCAACTCCTGAGTTTTCTCGCTTTTACCTTTCTGACCTCTCCCCCACCCCACTGGGGGAGTGGCTGTGTGAGGCTGAGTTGCCGTGTGGGGCTAACCAGGCTGCTGCCCTCACAGCTCTAGAAGTCGGTGTTGATACTGTTGACAGCACTGGGCTGACTAAAATCTCTGACGAAAGGACAGTTTAGTGCCATTCATAAAAAAACTCCAAACAGCCAGACGGAGGTGGTTGCTCTGTGTGGGTCCGTGACGGGATGTGAAGGGAGATCTCACACCTCTCGCAGAGCACTGTGAGCCTCTGTCAATCTCTGCCAGTAAAGCTGTTCTAGTTTCTCTACAGTGTTTCTGCGTTTATAGACTTGGAGCGAATGAGAGACTTCTCAGCCTCAGGATTAGGGCCACTAATGTTGCTGCTGGCTGTTCCCCCGCCTCTATACAGAGCTGAGGTGCTTCCAAAGCAGAAATCTGGGTAGGACCTGCCCAAGAAAGGGGGAAGTTTTCCAGGAGCATCTCTTTTTTTACTAAAACTGAGTCAAACCAAACATTTTCTTATAAAAAAAGAAAGCATTCTTTTGCTTTAAGCTTTATGTTTTGTTTTGGTTAGCTATCAATTTTGTCTCTAAACCCTGTTATTCACACAGTCCCAACTGCTACAGGATTTGAAGTTAATAAACTCCTAAGGAGAGGCAGTGCGAAATTTGTACCGGATCAAAATGACGTACATATACCCAGTGTGCTGTTGCAAACCAAAGAAGCCATCGGGTTTGGGGTTCAGTTGCTCTTTGATCCCAGGCAATGGGGATTTTTCTTTGTCAAAATACACTTCTTGTTTTCTGGTCAACTGTTGTTAGTGTCTTTTCTTCAAATCTTCCTACGGGGAAATTTTTCCAGCTACAGCTTTTCTCTTTCACTGATGAGAGCATCTTTTGTTATCTAGAAATAGTGATTTTTATGACAGGGTAGCTGAAGTCATTTGAGGACTAAGCCTTGCAGTCTGCTCTCCTTGAGCAACCACACAACTTGATGAAATGGTTGAATTTGGAGATATGATTTCCAACTCTCCTCATTAATTTCCTACATTAAAAAGTTAAAAAGAATTGCTTCCAAACTTTTCCTGAGGAGGAACTCTCCCAAACTCTACCACTTGTGTCCTGAGTACAATGAGAAGCATTCTCTTTCCTTGATGATCTCTGTGGTATCATCAAGGACAAAGAGATGTTGATGTTCAGAAAGTTTTGTGGAGAAGCTTATTATTGTTTGCCAGTGTTTTAAACCAGAAAATTAATTCTAAGCTGTTTTGCCTAAATGCCTGAGCTTTGTCATTTTACCTGCAATTAAAAAAAAATCAACGTTTATTGAAGGGAAAGAAGATAATTATATAGTAAAATTGTTGCTATTCTCTTTTTTTAAAGACAAAGAAACATCCATCAGAACAGATGTGGATATGCAGACCTTTAGTAGTTAAGAATAATTGCTGTACCCATACAAGCCAGTATTTTTTCCCCTGTAATTTAAGTGTAGTTTTTCTTGTGCATTTCCAGGTTGGCTGTGTTTTTTCATTAGCTCTTTCACAGGCTAGTCCGTGTTTTCTGAGCTCGATTAATCCTTTTTTTGGAAGTGGCTTGCTTTTATTCCCCGTGTTGTTATCGCAGCAGGAGGAATGGGAAATGTGTGATGATGGAAGAATTTTCGTGTTTATGTATGCCACACATGAAGTTAAGGATCCCATGAGATTTGTTTGTGTTCTTGTATATGTGTGGATGAACATCTGTGGAATGACAGCTTAACAACTTCCTTCTGACATTATAAAGGGGCCATAATGGTACTATTTATTTTTTTTTAAGTTGGCTTTTGGTTGTGTTAACACTTCTAGTTCCATGCTGATTTCAAGCTGTGTTCACTCTATAATCAATTAGAAAGTTGCATTGTTTTGGAGTCAATTAGACCTCAAATTTGGAATTAATGTCAAAATAGTAAGCCTTGCATGTTCAGGTAACAAGGGTCTAAATCTGGGCTCCTTCCCTGTTATTTCCTAACATAGTATAACTGTGTTATACTAACTTTCTCTGACGAGACGTGATCTGTTTCCTTCCCTTTCTTATCTCCCTCTCCATGGCCTGAGAACCATTCTGCGGGTAGTCTAGCTGTCAGTTATACCTCAACAGCCTGAAGATGCAGAGGTGGAGATGCCTCACTGCTTTGTGTCTCACAGAGCAGACATAATTTTAAGAGAGCAGAGAGATGTTGAAGTTCTCCATGAAGTTTTCAGGCTGTAAGGCTTGGGAATGCCCAGCCTGGAAGGGCTTTCAGGTCACTATGTCCAGTCATAGTGCTGCTGATGGATCTCCATCCTGTAATAAATTATTGAAATTTCAGCTTACACCCTGGCACATTTTGTCTTTGTTTTAGCTATTTTTGCACTGTGTGAATGTTACCAGTGCACAAATGAGTGTAAATGTATCCTGAATAAAGTCCAGATGGGAAATGGGAAATCAGATTTGAAAGCAGCATTTTACCAAGTTTCTGCATTAACTTTGCAATAGGAATAATAAAGACTGAAAGGAAAAAACAACCCCAAACCCCCAATAACAACAAAATGCCCCTCAATCTATTTTTGAGGGCCTGATCCAAATCCCAAAGCACAAACCTAATCAACATCCTAATGATTAGAAAGTCTAATGTACTTTCCTGCTAATCTCTGCCTCAAACCCTTAATTTCTGTCTGAGCTATAGCAGATCTTTTAGGACATTAACTTGTCTGGTTTACAAATTCTGAGTGATTAAAAGTCCACACCATCCTTATGGGTTTTTTTCCCAGTGATTAATTACTACATGAAACCAACTGGTATTTAATAAGTTTTAACTATTTCTGTCTCGGTTTTAATTTTGGTTTTGTCTTCCCATTGAATCTTCTGATGGATTAAAGACCTGTCTTTGGAGATGCTGATCATAAGCCTTGTTAACTTCCTTCTCGATAACATTTTGTTTCTTGAGCCTGTTCTTTATAAGACAACTTTTCTGTGCATTTTCAGATTTTATTTAGTGAATACTTTTTGATTTAATTTCTCTGTTTTATAATAGAGACAGCAGTACTGGCTTTACTAATTCTTTATGTTTTTCCTATATACTGAAGGATTTATTCAGCTGCATAACTGCGACATTGCATAGAAATCTAATGCTCAGTTGGTAATTTATGATAACCCCTTCTTAGCAATGGAGTATTGATTTCCCCAGCCTCTTCTGAGGGAAGAAGGGGTGGCTTGAATACTAGAATTCTCCTACCATGATAGCTCTGTTTAATATTGATTATCATAACCATATAAACTCTTGAGATCTAGTTGATAGAAAGTTGCTAGAAACTTTGAAAAACACATAATAGCTTCCAAGTAAATAGTAGAATACCCAGAACTGATATTTCTTACATCAAGCAATTCAGCTCCTGCATGCGAGAAATATCTGTTTATGCTAAAAATCCTGCCATAATTTTCTGCTTGGGGAATTGAGACTTGCTAAAAAAGTTTAATATGCAAAGCTGAAAATCTATATTTTAAAGTCCTTTTTATGCAAAGACACAAAAAAATTAGCAATTTTTAATTAGCGAATGTATAACCTTAAGAGAAATGTGCACCAACAGTGTGAATTGTATAGGTGGCAGACATTAGGCTCAGGGGCATGGCATGGCAGGCACAGAGCTCCCATGGAGGAGCAGTACGGCAGTCCCTGGAGCAGCACACAGCCACGCTGCGGGACCGTGCAGGGTGGGCACTGCAGGAACCCCACCTTCAGTTGAACCACTGTGAGGAATTTAGGTGGACAGAAGGTTATCATCAAAAGACAAGTTTGGCCAGGATAGCTGGGGTGAGTGCTGCTGCTCCCAGGATAAATGCCATCAGCCTCACCGTGGGGTTCACAATCTCTGCTTGACAGCTCATCTGAAGGAGTCGCAAAACGCAATCCAGCAGCAGGCACTCAACAGAAGCCACCTGAGATAATTAACTTCACTTCAACAGCATTTATTTTTCCTTAGCAAGTGGCTTTACTGTCTGCTGTGCTATATAAAGGCTTTCTGATATTCATTATGAAAGTTGTATGTAATGTATTTTAACAGAATCTAATTTGAGAAGTGGAATGCATGGAAACAGGCAGCCCAAGGAGAGCTCCTGAGCCTCCAAGTCCTGGCTAAGAGAGAGAGCCATGTCATGAACTACTGTGCTCCCTTGTGAAACTCTTCAGCTTGAAACTGCTTTTGGAAAGCTATTCCCCTCTTCTCCTGTCTTGTGTTTAGAAGCTGTCTGGTTTCTAACCTAATTGTATTTAGAGGAGGTTTATAACATGATCTCTCTGTTACTTTTTCACTATCTTTTGTAGAATACAGTTGGGGCCTTCAATTCTAGATTATTTTCATCAGCCATGAAAGAAAATACTGGGTTATGTCTGAGAGTCCTTATCAGGTTTACACTGCAATGAATGTTTAAAGTAGAGTCTGGAACACCCAGTACTCGGTTTGTAATGAAAAACTTGAGGTTTTGTTGGAGTAGAAACTGCTGCAATTACCCGTAACAGTTTTGCTATCCTAGCCTGCTTGTTCTGACTCCTCTCGTCTCTGAAGACCTGCAGCGCTCAGAAGCCATGTATAATTCTGCTCTTCAAGGCTGCATGTTTCCTTGCTGAAGTTTTGAGTTTAGAGTTTTGAGATGTGACTTTGTGACTCTGATGATAGCATTTCCCACTGAGATTTGTTGTGAGGCTTTACCCGAACATCTTACTCAAAAACAAACCCTGTTTTCTATTACAAGGAATTTTCTTTGCTGGTCAGTGAGTGAAAGGTGCTTTAGCCAATTTTGTCTTGGTACGCTGCAGACCTAATACATATAATAATATGTATTCATTTGACCCTGCAACTCTATTAAAAAAAACTCATGTGTTTGGATTTTAATCCTGAAATATGTGCATCAGAATATCAAGAATATGGAATCAATAGTCATCTTTTCTGTACTTAACATCCCACATTTAAGGGTGGGTTCAGTGGTGAAATTTGGTGGTAGATGAGGTTTCACTTTACACCCCTGGAATTTTGGGTTGTTTTCTGCAGAAGTTTAGTATGCAGTGGCACAGGGAGGTTATTTAAGAATTCTCCTGGTTTCAGCTGATTTCCTTAGCAAATAATTTTGTGTGCTTCACTTTGCTCTTGCAATTTCCATAGCCTCTTGGATAAAATACTAGAAAGGATCACATAAGCTTTCCCCCTCCCTGTAACATTTAGCCTCTTTCATTATAACAAAATACTGCATTTTACATGCCAAGTCTTAAAACCTTCCTTCTAAAAATGGTAACTGTATTTAATAACTAATTACTCTAATGATCCTACAGAAGTGCTCGAGACCTGTTTTAGTAGTGGTGTCAATTACAACCATCTGCACGATGAATAAAGGAACCGTGGCCCAGCTGTAGAGTTGAAACATGTTGGCATTTTCCTACGGGCAGCCATATGGTACTTAACGAAAGCGAATTGTTCACACTGCAAACAGCTCTGCTCCTGATGAATGATAACGTTTTGTTCTGGAAAATGGTTCCACAAACACCAGGAGTATTTTTAAATGCTGGAAGTGTGTCTGTAAGTGACAGGCTATAAATGGGAAGGTCTTTGGAAGGAGGAGAGAGGGCTGAGAAAGGAATTGTTTTGATTGCCTAGGGGTGTTATAGCACAGCCTTCCTGTCTCTAATAGCAGTATCTTTCTTGTGCATACATAGCCCTGAATCTGTAAATTTTATTTATTTTGGTAAGGAAGAAGATAATTAGAAATGTAACTCTCATTTGCCATCAGCATGCCCAAGCTTGAAGCTGGTGCGAGCTTTAAAATAGTGAAGCTGAAGCTGTGAAGAATTAATAACTCTTTGCCTCATATATGTACAGACATTTTCTTACACTCAGAAAGGAGGCTCAGAGTTGTCACTGCAGTAAGTATGTGAGCACACAAGTTGGAAACAGGTCAACACACGGTGTTAGTCAGGGAAAAAAGGGCAGATAACAAATCAGCTGTACAAAAAGTCTTCCATTGCTTTTTGTTAGGAAGAGAAGTAGTGGGTTTTTTCCTCCCCCCACATGACTATCAGAGAATGGCTCAATGAATTCATTGTGAGATTGATGGGTCTTTAACCCCCAAATCATTAGCCCCAGATCTGAACTGAATCAACAATAGGTTGTTCCGATTTTATGGCTGATAGGTAACCATTTGGGTAATGTGTTTGGTCTCAGTTCAGTATCTGTCTTAGAGACCTAACAGCTTCTACTGACCAGGACTGATCATTTTATTAATCTTGGAAATTGATTTTTTTACATGTAGCTTATTGCTTCTGTACATGATACGTAATCAGGAATCTTGCCTCTTCCGAATTCCCGTTTGATTAATAAATGCCTAATCTGGGGATTTTTGTTTTGTCCTCTGTGTTGTAGCTGTAGGTGGAGGTTAACGGTTGTTCCTGAGGTTTCGTGCCCAGATCTCACCGAGGTGATACAGCACTCCTCCCAGTGAGGTACCCTCTGCATTTTGCCAAGTGATGACTGGTCTTAAATGCCAGCCCTTTGTATGTTTGCAGGCATTAGAGGTGCTTAAAACCTCTTAATAGATCTTGACGCAGTTTTACAGGAACAACATAGTAAAAAGCCTCACCAAGGAGTGCCAAGCAGGGTCTCCTTACGTGTGCCCAGAGCTATTTGCAAATGCACAGCAGCAGCACAAGGGGCTACAGCTCTGAAGCCCCGTGCTTCTGGTCTAGGAGCATCTGTCACTTGAGCTCAAAGCAAACCTTCCTTAGCTCTCCACAGCACAGGGTGGATCACACTGCTGAGAAACCTCTGGTAAGGAAACCATCGCCTGCAAAAAGCCTCCTAACACCAAGTGTAAGAGTGAACACAAGGACAGGAAATTGCTCCAGAATCAGCTGGGATATTTTTTTCTTGCAGCCTTCTTGTAAGACTGTGTTTTTATCTGACACTTCTTCACAAACCATGGTTTTATGTTATAGGTTATCTACAAGCAAGCAAGGATCCAAGCTGTGGTGGGGTGCAAGCGCACCCTCACACCCATGAAACACACAGGGCTGTGATCTAAAAGGCATTAAGCCTCCAGTTACAGCACATTGTGCTCCATATCCTTCTGCTGTTTGATCTGTTACAGCAGCACTGTCTAATGCAATAAATCTTCCTCACTTTCAATTAATAGTTGTTCATCTGTACTGCAATAATTTCAAGTAATGTTTACATTGAAAAGAAAGCATGGGGGGGGAAGGGAGCGGGGGTAGAGAAAAATATCCCCAGGCAGGAGCATAGTGAAAAAAAGCCTCTTCATCCAACTGAGAAGCAAATATTACAATTTGGGAGCAATACATTGAGTGTGTTTACAGAAGAAGGCATAGCCCTTCCATAAGAAGCCAGCATCGTGAATCTCAGATGTCTCAAAGCTCTGCAGTGTTATTTAACGTGTAGTTCTGCATTGCATTTCCTCAAGGGCAGGTTCAGAGGTTCCTGCAGCTCCTGTGTTGCAGTTTGCAGCCTGTCCATCTTCCCCTTCTACCCTCTCACCCCTCATGTGCAACCTCTCCTTTTATACACAACCATATTACCCATTCCATCAGAGAGATTCATTTGACTTAAAATGGACAAAACAAAAAGAAATGTGGACTTGCGGTAGCTAAATGCAGAAATGTGTCCAAACTTGAAGGTGAGGTCATGAAGCTTATAACTAATACTTATCCAATGTGTAGCTCTCTGATTGTGTTACAGGTTTCCATGATGTTTGCTCATGAAGGGAATGAGTGAAAAAGTCACAAGGCACAGATACTGGCAGTGTGGACTGCAGGGCCTGCTGGTAGCTCACGGTTCTTGCTCCAAAGGCTATCTGCAGAAAGCTGATTAAAAGGAAATATAGTGGTGATAACTGTATGCAGGCAGAATGTGTTGGAGGACCCAGCTCAGGATGCTTAAACTGAGTCTCAATATTTTGTGTATTTGTCGCTGTTGTTCACTCTTCTGGATTCCTGTGACTTGGTGCTAAAAATGCATTGGTGAAAGCTGGGAATTTTGGTTTGTAACCACGTGGTCATGGAGTGGAACTTGAAAATGTCACCCTGTAAATAGTACAAGCATAAGAGCATTTGAAATAAATAAATCAGTAGTTTCTGAACCCGAATGCTTGGGTCCCAGTTCAGTTGGCTCAACATATGCATCCAGTGCCAATTAAGACACCTCAGGGTCTCCTGTGGTGCCTCCAGCTTGCCATGCCATATGGGCATGGGTTTCCTGTAGGTCTGTTGTCGTATTTGCCTTGCTGGCTCTGTGAAGATGTCTGGTATACCCTGGAGGGTCACAAATAGTGCTAAATGCCTTGTGTTTAGGCAATGGAATCAGCCCTTCCTGTTGGAGAGCTGTGCAGCCAATCTGAGCTGTTCTTACATTCTCAACATAAAGGAAACCTTCAAATTTCAGGCCCACATTATCAGCAAATTCAAGAAATTCCATGTAAAGCTAGGGGAAACCTTCTGCTATGAGGAGGGTCAAATGCTGGAACAGCTTACCCAGAGTGATTCTCGAGTCCCCGTCCTTGGAGATGGTCAGAGCCTGACTGGACATGGCCCTGGGACACCTGCTGTATCTGACGTAGCTGTGCGTGGCACAGGAGGACTAAGCTATCTCCAGAGGTGCCTCCCAGCCTCTGCAGTTCTGTGTCGTATGCAACTCTGTGACTCTTAAGGCTTAGTCAAATAAGGGATTTGGAATGTAACAGCTACTGCTATGTGTCAAAGGTCGTTCCAGTGATGTGGCAGCATCAAGCTTTTCTGTGTCTGGACTTACGGAGTTCAGTTCCTGCAAAAGATGCTGTGATCTTTGGTATAATTCCCTCACAGCATCTGTTGAATGCATCAGGAATTGCAGTGATCCACCTCTTCTTCACAAAGTGTTAAGCCGTGGATGGAGAAACTCCACCTTTCTCACTCCATAGCAATGCCTTTGTGATAATCCAGCAGAGCCTTCCTTTCTTTAGCAGGGGCAGCAGACAAATAAATGTCTGTGCTGGAGTATTGAAACAGCCACGTTCAGTATTTTAGCCTGCAAGTTCGGTTTTAATCATAGAAAGTCCCTCTTCCCATTCAAAGTTTAAAAACAAGTTTTTAGGAAAATGGAAAAACTGAACCAATGGAAGATACTTTGTTTGGACTTCAGCAGTTTTTCCACATACTGAAGAAATGTCTTCTCTGATTGAGCAAGAGTTGTCTTCCAGTTTCCTTTAGGAAAATATTTACAATTGTTGTTTCAGTTTGGAAACCTCTTCCGTATTATAGCACTTCAGCTACATTAAATATTTAAAAAAAATTAATGACTGTAGAGCTGTGCCATTGGATAAAAGACAGAAACTGAAACCACTTATGAATAGAACTGGAGCAGAGCAGTGTACTTTACAAGCAGAGTGAAATTCAGAAATGAAACATCTAATCAGTACTTACCCTAGAATCATACTCACTTTTAATATATGTGTACACACCCAAGAGTATTTTAAAGATAAGAACTCAAAATTATATTTATTTAGTAAATCTGAGTTTGTTTTGAATGCCACGGTGTAGTACTGAGGCAGAAAAGCTTCCTTTCACTCGTGGATTTCTGCTCTACTTTTTTTTTTTTTTTT
>VYZQ01035694.1:17162-81285 GCA_013400655.1 Mystacornis crossleyi | reverse complement strand
CACAGTGACTTCATGGATAAGGTTTGGCTTTCCCTCCACAAGGAATTCAGTCTTGGCCGTTTTGCTAAGTGTATTAAAATGCACGAGAAAATTGTTGTTTCTTTTTCCTTCCACATGTGCATTACTGACACAATATGACTTTGTGCAGACTTTACTGTAACCTGTACTTTAGCTGGTCAATTTAATTTATAACAGAAAAGCTACATATTATAACGCCAGAGCTTTCATAATATGTATGTGTTTCCTCCACTCTCCTCTTTCATGCAATGCTACAAAATATTTTACCAGAATAAGTGTAAATCCTATAATCTTCAAAATTAAATGGGGAAAAGGAAAAAACCAAACCAGCCTCCATCGGAGCAGGAAGGCAGAAGCCTGTGCCTTGTGCAGTAGCTGAGCATGGGGTTGCCTGAGGAAGGTAATGGCACACTTGCTGAACTGCAGAAACACCAATACCCTCTCTCAGGAGCTTTGGCTGAGATGTGGGGGTTGGCTAAGCCTGCCCAAAAGCTCTGTTAGAACAGTAGTAGGGACATGGTGTTCATTTGGCACGTCCTTGGTCGTTTTTCTTATCTCTCTCCAGCAAACTCCAGAGCTCTGTTGAGCTGAGCCTGAAGTCCCACAGGACATCCCAAAGAGCAGAGAATTATACTCACTCCTTGTCTTGGGTCTAAAGCTGGAGTTAAACACTAGCAGCACCACCTGAGAGAGAGCTTTAGCCCCAGTGCTGAGCATAGCCATGCGGGGCTCATCAGCATCCAGTTCCTGGCATGGAAACTCTGAGCCCAGCAGATTTCTGTAATGCCTTGTGCTTGAGTTATATAGGGAGCCAAAGCTGGAAACCAGATCCCTCAGCAGGATGAGTCACACTGTATTGCCTCCCCTTGGTGCTCAACTTGAAGCATCCCTATGTTTTGGAGGGGCTCATGACATGACACCACAGGATTTGGGCAGTGGTACCTCATTTGGGAATTTCCAGCATTCCTGCAGTGATAAATGGCCAAATGATGTTCCCTTTGGTTTATGCAACATCAGGATGTTGGGCACCTAAATAGCTTTATTAGCAATAATGTGGCTTCCTGCAGACTCTGAGGTACATATGCCTAGAGGAGTTTTGCACATGTTTAAATTGGATATAATGTCTGAGGTCTGCTCTCCCTACCTGAGAGCATCTTCTAGTTTTCGCCCACTTTCTTTCCATCCTCAGCTCGCCAGCTGAAGAGGAGGGATAATAACGTTCTTGACATCAGAAGATTTTGTCATGGTTAAACAGGTATCAAGGGTGTTTGGATCTGGTGGCACTGGAGCAATGTAAGCAATAAGACAGAACCCAGTGGCACAGAGGAGGCAATTGTGCAATATGCAGATTTATTTTTTGTTTATGTTTGGCTCCTACCACTACCATGTTTCTCTAAAATTCTAAGTGTTTTGTGTACTGTTGATCTTGCACACGTTGCCAGCATTTTGCAAGAGAAATTTTAAGCAGATCCAGTGTAATGCCGGGAGCACGTCCCCCATGTGAGTGGTACTCTAGACTCCTGTGCTGTTTCCCATGTGTGGTAGCAAAGGATGCTCTGGTACTCGCTGTCACAGTGGCTGGATTTGGCTTTCCATTCAGCCATCAGATGATGTTTCCAAAAAAGAAACTTCTACAAAATGGGGAGTCTCTGGAAGATAATTACGTGGTTGTATAAATAATGAGTGAGATATTATCTGCTAGCTCTATAGTCACATCCACGGAGAGAAAAGATGAGCTTTCTTCGAGGGCAGTAGAGTTCTCTCAGCTCAATTAAATGGATGTATAGTACCAGCCTGACACTGAACGTTTGTTCCCATAGGAGCCTGTTAAAGGGAAATACAGTTAGTGTTGCATACAGCCTGTGTTTAGACCTCCTGCTTGGATTATGAAAAATGTTAAAGCTAAAAAAAAACCCCTCATTATTTGAGTTCCAAAAGCTGCCTGGCTCCTGCATGCTCCCTGCAGCAGGGCACACCTTTCGCACTGCCCGATTAGCTCCGTGTTATCTAGTTGCAAATGCCTGGCTTCACTGTTTCTGTACTTTATTTCAAAAGGCTTTTTCTGTGTGCAATTGAATGTACTGTAATCTTCTTATCAAATACCGAAGCTCTTTAGTGATGCCATTTTGAAATGTACTTTGGTTTTTAAATTGCAAATTCTTCTCTGTCTGGAAGGTCTCTGTTCTTGGTTTAGGCAGTGGTTGAGAATGTGTGTGTGTGTGTGTGTGCGCGCCGATATACAAATGCCTGAAAACACGCTGACCCCTTTCCTGATAATGTCCAAATGTGGGTTTCCCTCTAGAACACTGGCAAGGGAAGACAGATTGCAAAGCTGGTAGCCACCCTCCTGGCTCATTTTGGGATGCTTTTCCTGGGGTTTTTTGTGTTGTATTTAGAACCTCCAAAGAGAGAAATTCTCTCTGAACAAGAGCAAGGTTTTCTAACTATTATTTATATTATTTTAAGTGAAAGAACAAGGCTGGTCTAGTTTTGAGTACGGAACTGAAAATCAGAGCTCATATATTCTGGTCTCATGGTGCCTTTTCCAGTCACCTAGAAACAGAGACTAGACAAGAGTAAGGGAATAAAGGTAGGTATTTATTTGAAGGCCTTCAAAGGTACACCCTGGGGAGCCAGAGGCTACTTCCATTAAATGGATCCCAAGATGGACAACGACTCACGAGTTCTTTACACTGTTACAGGTTTGGTCCATTTGCATATCAGCATAAATTCACCAATTAAAACTTTAGCTCTCTTCAATTTCTCCACCTCTCTCACAGCCATAGTTTCCACCTTTAGGCCTCGGACAGCCTGAGTGTTCTTGAACAGCAAGCTCAGAGAAGCTTTGTTGTGTCTATCTGGCCTAAGAGAGCAGCTAACAAGTTACAAGAAACTTCAGAGTTATACACTAGGCAATACAGGATTTGAAAAATATAGAAGTTAAAACCTAAGGCATCACTCACATCTGTCAGTAAATTGTGATGTGACTTGAAACAAAACCACTTAACCTGAGAGTCTCTTTCCTTAGCTGTAAAATAGGTTTGAGAGTAAGAGGGATGCCATGAGCATTAAATATTTAATGTTTGTAAAATGCTTTGAAGACAAAGAGTGCCACATAAATGCTTATCATTGTCTTAAAATACAAGGAAGTAGGTAACCTTGTGTGGGAAAATTTTGTTAGAAATGGTAACTTTAGGAATGAAGACCCAAAGCAGGAGAAGAAAGGACATCTTGCGCTATTAAGTATTAAGAATTTTGAACAGAATGCACTGAAGAGTCTCTCTGTAAAGAATTAGCGGAGGCAGTCTTCAGGAACATTGAAAATACCTTCAAAACATCATAGATTCAGTAAACAAAGTTGGACTTTTCTGCTGTTAAAGAAGAAAAGAAAGGAAACTTCTAAACAAATGGCTCTGTTTAGCCTGGCCACAGTAATCATGCATGTAATGGGGCCATTATGTGAATATTGGGAAATAAGACATCTAGTTATAGACAGGTATTATTCCGAAGTCTGTGTCTAATCCATCCTCAGTGGATGCGCTTACTTACCTAGAAGATCAAAGAAATGGTATGGTTATGAACTTTATTCAGGAAAGCGATTGGTAGAGCACTCCATCTGTCAAGATCATTCCAAGCAGCTCGTTCACTTACGTCAGCTTAGAAATTATTTACAAGTGGATGGGCAAAAAGATAATAATGGAATGCATGTAAAAAAATTTTGAAGGAAACTGGGAACCATCACGTATCTTCAAAGGACGAAATCAAGCAAAACCCAGCCTTTGAAATGATGTAGGAGGTCTTCTCAATGGTGTCTTTCATAAATACATTAATGCATTGCAAATACAAAGATACTCAGTCCTTTCTGCCTCTCCTCCCTGGTACTACAGAGGATGAATGCATGAACTGCCTTGGGAGATTCTAGAAAAAAAACTTAAAAATCTGCAGGGCTGCAGTTCCTCCAGACAAACCTGTTCCAGGATGGATCCTCCTCCACAGGCTGCAGCTCCTGCCTGAATCCTGCTTCAGAATGGGTTCCTCTCCATGAGGAGAGGTCTTCCATGGGCTGCAGTGTGGATATCTGGGGAAAAAAAAACAGTGCTGGGAATGGACTTCTTACAAGGGCATGTAGTGATAGGACAAGGAGTAATGACTTTAAACTAAAAGGAAGTAGGTTTAGATTGGATATTAGGAAGGAGTTCTTTACTGTGAAGGTGGTGAGACACTGGCACAGGTTGCCCAGAGAAGCTGCGTATGCTCCATCCCTTGAAATGCTCAAGGCCAGGCTGGATGGGGCTTTGAGCAACCTGGACTAGTGGAAGGTGTCCCTGCCCATGGCAGAGGGGTTGGAAATAGAGGATCTCTGACGTCACTTCCAACCTGAACCATTTTATGATGATTCTATTATCACCTTCCCTCATGGTCCACTGCATGGGCAGCAGGGTCGGGTCACCCCTTCTTCGGTACCGGGAGCACCTTCTCCCCCTCCTCCCTCTTTGACCTTGGTATCAGCAGGGCTATTTCTTGCACTTTTTTTCCTTATTCCTCATTGCCTGTGAAGTGTTCCTAGCCTTTCTTAGGAATGTTTCACAGAGGCCCCACCGGTTTGGCTGCGGTGCTCCGTGGCTCCCTGCAGTGGGGACATGGAGCTGGCTGTGAGCAGCACAGGGCCTCTCCTGCCTCCCCCTTTGACACCATCGCTGCAGCCTGCCCAGGTCGGAGAAACTGCTAGGAAGAAAGGTGCTGACAGGTACATCAGTTCGGTGATCAATGATTTTACATTTTTTCGGCTTTATTTGAGAGGGAACTGTTGTGGTGCTTACAGGCAAGCTTAGGCATGTATTACAATTTTATGTGCGACATTCCTGGTCCCTATTTCTGACCGGCAGGCAGGCTGGTGGATGAGCCAGGAGAGCTGTGCTGTTCAGAGTCTGAGCAGAGCGATTGTAACAGCCTCCTGCACTTTTTGGCCTAAAAATCTATAAATTCGTAAGACTAACAGGAGTGGTGTGGTGACTCATCTGTGCGGCAATCAAGGTGTCACAGCAAATCAAAAGTTTCCATCGCTTCTTTGAGACAGGGATTCGGAGAAAATGCTGACGGTAATTAAAAGAGTTGCTCATCCCTGGCTGTGAAACTGCGGTGTGCCTCATAAGATATGCGTCCTATCTTCAAACTATTTATGGCTCTGTCTTGAGTAGTACGTGCCAGCACCCAGGGCTGTGGAGCAGGATGTGGCTTCCCAAAACGGGGTGTGCTGCTGGCGCCTCATGCCGCATGGGGCTGGATTTGTCATTTGATGCTTTTCCCTGGTGTTCAGAGCTCTGAGTTCATTCTCTCAAGTGCCATCATCTGTTCGGATTATTTACTGAGAGCTCAGTACCTGTGCCTGATTTTTCCATGCCTGCTTCTGTTGCTGCCTAAGAATTGCTTAGGTGACGGTAATTCGCAGTCTCAGTCTTTGGCCACTGTTTGTGCCCTCACACAGAGAGCCTGAATTTTAAGCCAGACTGATTAGTTAAGCTGCAGCTGCATCACTGGATGGATGCTTCTCGTAAAAGCTGTAAGGTTTGCACGTGAGGAATAGCTGCTCAGAGTGATGTCTCCATAATATATTCATTTATGTCTCCTTGTTATGTTTTAGAGCTCTGAAAACAAACTCCATAGTAGGTTTTGTAGCAGTAGTAAAATAATTTGCTTCAACGCCTTGCTATTAGATGTCACAACATACTTTTGGTTATCCTTCTCATGTTTATGGGGAAATGGCAGTGTGAAGAAAGATTAATCAATCAGGAAAATGATCTGTTATTTCCCTTCTCTTTTCATCTATTCCAAAAACCTGATGGGCTGCGAGGCAAAGTGTCTCTAAGCAATGCATATAATGTATGCGGTTACTGCATGCTCAGCAGCCGAATGCAAACATTGCAAAGTAGAAACACAAGGTTTATCTAAAAATAAACAAAAAGGAAACAGAAATCTGTACTTCAGATTCTACACACAAGCTGTTCAAACAGTCAGATCCTAATAGTAGATTTAAAAGTGTCAACAGCAATGGCCTTGTGTTTTTGCATGGTTAAAACTTGTCAGCAAATGCAGTCTTTTGAGTGATAGTAACACTAAAAGGCTTACAACAGACTGTCCTTGGTGTACTGCAAAACAAGCAAAACACCTCACAGGAACAACAAGTTATCTGTTGACCTGGGGTCGGCATGGGAATCGCAGGTCACTCTTGCAGGCTGAGAAGCTTCTTGAGGAAGGAGCAAAATCCATGAAATCGTTGCATTGCTTAACCACGCAAGTGGAAGGTCAAAAGGGAACAGACCTCTTCAGATTATATTTAGTAACTATGAAGATTTTGCTTCTAGTAGTTGCTTTGCACCACATAGTATTTTTCCCACCCTCCTCCCTGCTCCCCCTCAGAAAAATTTCATCCGATCCAATCCAAAAGTAATCACATACTCATCAGCAATTTTTCAGCAGACCAGACAAAATTATTCTAAAAGCGAAAAACAAATTATTTTGCTCTACATATGTTTATAGACAGATGAGCCAGGCCAGATCCATTCAGGAAGATGCAGGGATGGGATGGTAGCAAATAAATATGCGATGGTTCCAAATATTAAACTGTCCCCTGATGAGCTACTGTAAATTGAAGTGACTACTGTTGCTGCTAAAGTTGGCTTTACACATATTTTTTGCTGGTGTTGACATCTACTGGATAAATTTGCTACTGGCAGGAGGAATACGTGCAGTTTCAGAGAACAGGAGAGTGCGATCCCCTCCTCTCAGGAAGCTTGCACTGCACAGCTCTGCCTTGAACAGTCATACACCCTCATCACTGCCTTTTTTGTTGTTTTCTTGTTGTTGTCTTCTGTTCCCAAAATTGTCCTGTGAGCAAAAATTCATTTTAAAGATAGTAAATGGCAAACACATTTGGGCAACAGACTGATGAAACAGCTGCTGTCTTTCTCCCGTAGACCTGGATTTTTCTGTTTTGCCCAAGGCAGTAAAGGGAAATTAGTTTATTAGTTTCACGTTGGTCACTGGTGAATATCATCCTACCTCACAAAAATAACACTTTAATTCTGCTTGATTTGAAATAATTGACCGATCAGGAATGAGGCATGTGAAGGGAGCTACCAAGACGGAATTACACCGTTGGGCTGGAAGATCAATTGTTGGGGAGGAGAGCTGAGACACTGCAGCCTTATATTACACCTGCCTGTTTATTACACTTGGCCTGAGGGGAAGGCAATGCACCATTCTGATCTGTTGCCTCGGAGAAGTACGGATGTAAAATGAATGCAAAATAAGGGAACAGCAAGTTGGGTTTTTATGTTAATACATTTTATATTGATACTGAGGACATTTCAGTAAACGGAGCTTCTAGTTTATAGAACAGCATATGTGTTTTTCCTTTTTTCTATGCCAATATTCTTTCCTAGATGTGATTTAAATTTTTTTTTTTTTTTTTTTTTTTTTTTTTTTTTTCTTCTCAATAATACTTGTAGTGATTGACTGGTAGCACTAGCACAAATACTTAGTAAAATTAGTCCCACTGGAAGATTACTCAGATGCTACAGCTCTTCTTACTCCTCCTTCCTCCGCTCTTTCTGCCTGTTTTAATGATTTCATTTTAAGAAAAACGACCTGAGGCACAACAGAGAGACAAAAAAAAAATGAAAGTCACAAGAAAAAAACAATAGGTAGACTTAGGCTTTGGCAAATACTGGAACAGAAGCAAGTCCAGATGTTTGCTATACAGGCATTTGGCATGTATATTACAGCCTCACTACAAGACTGCATATAGAGTTTTTGACAGCTTTGGTGGAATGAAAATGAATGATTGCTATTCATAAAAAAAACCGCAAACATTTTGGCCAGTGCTTGCAAATCTAGTAATTTTCAAGTTATTTCTTAACTAGATTCTTGGTGTTCTTAAATATGTATTTTAAAAAGTGCTTGCCAAACATGATTTGATTTCTCTGTAGTATTTAAAGATTCTACATCGCCTAACATATCTTGAGAGAGATATGGTGAGTGGTTCATGATCTGTTTCTTGTTTGATCCTGTTATTTCTAAAGCAGCTAATTAAAAGCTGCAGACCTCTGGCCTAGAAAAGGTGGGCCACTGATTTCCTGTATTCAGCACACAGCCTTCATCCAACAGCTGAAAAGATAAAACATGAGTCACTTGAGGCAGTTTTAAGTAAGAAGCAAGAAAGGGTGGTGGAAGAAGTGGTAACAAGAATAGCTTTAAGAGGCAGAGGAGCAAGCAGAGATGCAGTTGACTTTGATACTAGCTGTGGTATTAATTCATTAGGATGGTGGCACTGTCCCTCTGGTTCTTGACGCATCGCCTTTCAAAACAAAACAAAAATAGCAAGTGGATGTAAATGATACTTATTTGATTGAACCAGCTGAAAATAAAGTCAATCCATTTTATGAAACATGTTTAGGCCATGAGAGGTGATGAGCTGTGACTGCAGATGGACAGATAACGTGGGCTCTGGCTAACTCCAGTGACATGCACTGAGAAGGGAACGCTTCGATCCGAAAGCCCCAGTTTCTGCGGGTGAGCAGCCCAGTATTTCCAGCTGGGAAAAGGGGTGCCTGGTACTGATGGACCGATACTAATGATACCAGTGCCATGAAGCAAAAAGATGGACATATGGAAAAGTGCAAAGAAACTCTCCTCTCCAGACTTTCCATGAGCTCTAAAAGTAAGCAAGAATACAGGCGTCTCCTTAAGTGAAGAGTGAGCTCATGAGGTTTTGTGAGTGGAGGCCAGTGACAGTCACACATTTAGGGCACCAGAAACCGAAAAAAACTGTAGTTATTCCCTGTGAGTCAGGGATCTTGTGTAGTCTCTGGGAATTCACTTTCTTACTGGAAGATTGGGATAACTGCACCTTCATACCTCAGTGTGCCTTGAATCATGTTAACGCCTTGGA
Organism: Mystacornis crossleyi; assembly: GCA_013400655.1. NCBI lineage: Eukaryota > Metazoa > Chordata > Aves > Passeriformes > Timaliidae > Mystacornis > Mystacornis crossleyi. Next base: position 72,317 of record VYZQ01035694.1, on the reverse strand, counting down.
GGTCTTTGGATGCCTGTTGCTATGGACTGTGCTAGTCTCAAGTTCAGTAAATTTAATAGACATGTAGATGTGGCACTTAGGGTTTAGTGGTGGGCTTGGCAGTGGTTAATGGTAGGACTCAGTGATCTTAAAGGTCTTTTGCAACCTAAATGACTGATGCTATGGTTTAATGTTTCTTTTTCCTTTTTTCTTTTTTTTTTTCTTTTTTCCTTTTCCTGAGGCATTTTGCATGGAATAAGCTCTTTTTATATACCAGATGGTTAGGGACTGTTTCGTGCTGTAAACCCACATGTACTCTTGATTTGGGGGAGTGATACATGTCTCCTTGTAACAAAATGTGTGTCAGAAAATTCTGTGTGGTCAGAGGACATCAGTCCTGGAATGGAAAATCTATTACTTCACCTGGTGCTAGCTGAAGCTTTTTAACAGTGACAGTGTGAGATGACTCAAAAATATCCTCTAAGAGGGAAATTCGAAGTACGTTTTCTTTATTACAGCCTTTTGCAGCACTACAGGTGATCCAGCGATCCTATGCTGTAAAATATGCTGCATTTAACCCTTACCTTGGCAGAGGGCTTTCTCCTGTTACAGTTTTGACTGATTTATCAGTCTTTCTCAGGGTCTGGAAAACTGAGAATAGCAGTAAATAAAAGGAAATTTCTCCTGCCTTGTCCATAATGTAATTAGAAGACCTAGTCCCCTTCTCCTCCCACCCTTCCTCCCCCCCAAGAAACCATCCCCAAAAGAGCCAAAATCCTGCTAATTAAATTTTGTGAGATTTATTTTATGACATTTGGCAACACTGACAGTAGCTTATTCTACATTTCTGCTTTATTAACTATGAAGTCTTGGGCAAGATTAGGTATGTCAGGTCCTGGCAGCCACTTAATGCATTTTGAGAAGACGGCCCATTTCCCCGGAAGAAATCCAATCGTGTCCCTGTCTCCCGTCCCCGCCTGTCCCCGGCAGGCACCCCTGGACCCTGGCCACCAGCTGTCATCCTGCCAGCCCCTGTGCTCAGGTGTTGGCCACCGGCTCTGCCATACAAGTCTTCCTGCACAAACCCTCCATGAACTGGCCTTTAGCACGGCAGCTCTTGGCATTTGGTTTTCTTTCATTTGCTTTTCCTGCTAATGAGATAATTTAATTAGGGAAGTCAATGTTTTGGGCAGTGTTTTGCAAGCAGGAGTGTTACAGAGGGACATTACGTTTTTCTCTCCCTCCGTTTTTAACAAGGCTGGGTTCCAGACAGTGCCAGCTACCCTGGACCCTGCGGAGACTTCTGAGGAAGTTATTATGCCTTTGTGTAACATTCTGGTGGATTTTCATTTACAAAACTGCTGCGTGAAATTCCAGTCTTGTTCCTGTAGAAGGACCTTGGAAAAACCAAGAATTTGCAGCAAATGGCATCTAGAATTGATTTTGGGGACTGGCGGGTGGTGAGGGTTGAAATTTGTGCTGAGGATTTTTTGTAAGGATGTATCAAAGCCATGAGGGAGAACCAGATCAACTGGGAGATCTTTCCAGTAAAAGTCTGAGGAGAGAGAAATAGATTTAGTAGAAGTTAGGAATTTTATCCAGATACATATCCCGAACCAGTACATTTTGACATATTTTCTATCAATTTATAATTGACAGTAAGTACAAGGATGTGAATGGTGACCTTTTAGAATAGTCCACGAAACTTGTATGGTCAGGAGCATCCCCAGAAGGAAACCCCTGCACCTGTTGTACACTTCATGAGTTTGTGTGTGTCCAGGGTTGGCAAGCAACAGGATTCAAGACAGGATTCGTCTTCATCTTCTGTTCCAGCAGTTTGAGCACTGGGACCACTCTTAGTGGAATCTTAGTGGACTTTTCTCACCCTGCCAGTGCTCATGTTCCGTGAATTGAAGGATGTGTTACCCACTCCGCTCAGATTGTAAAAAAAAATTAGTATCTGCAAAGCAAATTAATATATATATAGGAAATTATCCTATTGAAGATGAATTTCCTAGAAGCTTAGTAATAAAACATACACTTAGAGATTTAGAGATTTTTTTAGTAATTCCTTATTTAGGAAGGTCATATTCTGTCAACTGTGAAGGAAAGAAACTGTAAGGTATGGTTTCACTTGCATCATGGCTGGGTTTTTCATTTTTAGTTGGTTAGTCTAATTTATCTTTTTACTTACCTAAAGGGAAGATTTCCATGTGCATCTGAGGTACTCAGAAATAAAAAGTGCACAAACTTTTCTACAATATTTTGAGATAGCAAAGCAAAAGTCTGATTTTTGCTTCTTGCATAGTGAACTTTCTGCTGAGAAGACACTGCTGGACTGATGCTCAGATTTTTTTTTAATATGTCTCAAAGCAACACCTTCTCCAGCATATATTTGGAAAATTAAATCCTATATAATCTCTTAAATCTACTGCTCCTTTATCACTTACAGGGTTAGGATTTGGCTGCTTTTTTCTTCCTTTTTCTTTTTTTCTCTAAGATCTGATTGTAGCAAAGCAGCTCAAGTCTCTCTGCCTTGTCTTGGATTTTACAAGAGCTTTACAACTATTTACAAGACTAAATCAGGGGTTTACAAAAGTAGACCTTGCTTGATAATAAAGTTGTTTCCTTGCCTCTCAAGTATTTCTGGATCTTATCTTTCTACACAGCTGTTTGAGTTCAGCTTTACAGAATTTCTTGATTGCATTCCTTCTGCCTTTGTCTAACAGAGTTCTTCCACTGAAGACACCCAAACAGGAGAAAAAAAAAAAAAAATCAAGTAAAAATTGTGAAAATGGATTAGTCAGATCCATGTAGGCTTGTAACAGTGATTCCATATGTGTCTAAGGAAGTCTTTGTAGGTTATAAAAAATGTGGAGCTCAAATAAAACATTTTGCTTGGCACATTGCTGAAGAGTTGCTCCTGAAGCTGCCAGGACTGCTGGCACCTTGTTTTATTTTGATTTTCTTAAAGATGTGTACATATATGACCTGATGATTGAGTTACATCTGGAATTTATGGTAGTACTGGTATGTTTCAACGTGATTTTGGTGCCATATGCATAAATTATGTCTTCAGACCTGTGCCTGGAGAGAGGTTGTTGTGTCGGTAGGCTCTGATAAAACTGCGTGCCGTAACATTTCCCCTGCAGCGTATAAGTGAAATCATTCAAGCTTAGGTGCTTAGACATCTTCCTTTTTATCAGTTACAGTTCTTCATGCTAGATCTGATTCCAGCAAATCTGTCTTCTTCCTCTTCTTTTTTTTTTGTGTGGATCTCATAAAATACTTAGGCGTTACATGCACTTAACTGCTTTTGAAGCTCTCTAATGGGCTGTTTTACCTGTACTTCCATTTATGCTGTCTGAAAACACGTAAGATTATTTAGCTGCTTATTTTAAAGTTTCAGGCTCTTTCTTTTTCCTTTTCTGCCATTTCCCTAATGACTGTGTATCTACTTCCATCGCTGTCTCCCAACCTCTCTTGCCTATCATGTTTCTGTAATGTTATTATTTAAAAGGTAAATTTAGAAACAAATGCTTACCCAGGAAAAATTTAAATTAAAAGCTTGACCTTTATTTTTGAAGTCACTTAATGAAGTTGACTAATAGTTTAAGAAATCTGATTCTCTAGCTTCAGACTGGCTGAAAGCCTGTTTTTCCTTATATTTATATCTGTGGGGACAGGCGCTTTAAGGAGACCTTGACTAGATAAGTGTGGAAAGCAGGGAAAAAGCTGCTCCAAGGCTCGAGCCGGACTGTCATTTAGAGGAACATGAATAGGAAGCATTTTTTCTGCATAACAGTGAGTGTTTTGGGCTTGGGGGAAGAAGGGCTGTGTTTAAATGTATCGAGCATAAAATGAAATGTTAACCACTTGAGTTTAATAAATCCGCAGCAATGATCTGTTTGAACCTGGTAAGAGGCCTGAGGACAGCACGCTGCTATCTCACACGCCACTGGCCTTTTCCTTTCCTCTGTGTGTGTGTGTGTGGAAGCCGTGGAAACAAGGAACAAATGAGCTCACATAAGAGACGTGGTGAAAAATGAGTACCAGGAGGAAGGTGTTTTTGTGCTAAGAAGGTAGGAGGATTTCCAAATGGACAAAGTGTTCAGGGTAAATTTGGAGGCTGGATGTTGCCATCGGTGTAAGTGCCCTATATATGACTCCTGAAGACACTTATATTTTGCAGAAAAACTTTCTCAAATATTATTGTTGAGCAAACTGTTGGTATGAGATATTTCCAAAAATTCCTGGTTGTAGAAAAAGTTATGTTCTCTAGCAGGGGTACACACGTTTTACTTCCCCTTGAGAGGGATAGATTTAAAGTAATTTATTTTTATGGTCTCTCTCACCCGCTGCGTTGCATGTTTTGGCCTTGTAGGGTTGGGAGAGATCCTGTCCTATTCCTGAGAAGGTGTTTGCTGTTGTTTGATCAGTCTGTTACCCTCCCTGATCTACCCTCCCAAACCCATCTTTCTCTGAAAGCTAATGATGGGGGAAAGGGTCAGGCGCCTGTATAATCCTCATGCCTGGCTCCTGCATAACCCTTCTCTGAAACAAAGCGGGTTGTGTTCTGACATTCTTTTTGCAGCACATGCACAGTGTGTGCTTGGGGACTTTTTGCCTTGCCATATCACTGAATCTCATTTCAGATTTGTCATGGGATTTGTATTTACCTCAGGTTGCTCGATTTCTCTTCTTTAGCTTATAGACCTTTCTGCAGACCTCCCTTAATACCAATTTGATCTCCTTTTTTGCTTTGAATTTATCAGCTCATCCAGTAACTGCTACAGGCTTCTCTCTTCTTTTCTCTCTCTTTAGTAGAGTGGGGGGGGTGTTTCCCCTTCAAGAGAGTTTTTGTTCCTTTTGGCTGCACAATAAAATCCTTTGATTCTATATGACAAACGGGAACATGTTTCCTTTCTAGTTGAGATTAAAGACACCGGCTACTCCAGTGATTACGTCTTGAGTAGAGAGTGAGGGAAGGCCTGTCTCACTGACTTTACCACCTCCACAAGATAGAATGTCAGCTGAATTGGGTGTACAGAGGGATTTTCAGCAGTAGCAGCATTCAGTATGCCTCCTCGTGGACTACTAGTCTGAGTTGCACAAATCATACATTCTTTCTCTTGCTGGCTGTGTCTGCATCATGGTTTTATGGCTCTGATGTAAAGTAGACATATCTGAGATAGCTCGAAGCTTATCTGCTCTAGTACTGGCTCCTACATGTGGCAGTGTGGAGCATCATGCTAGCTGAAAAATCAACCCCACAACTGAGATTGATAGATCTGTAATTAGCTAAGACTTAGTTAGGGCAGTGCCTAAAAAAACAGAAAAAATCTTCTTTCTCTTCCCCAGTGCTGTTTAGAGGGATCTAAAGCTAGATAAGAAAAAATGCCTGCACGTGAATATTGAGGAAAACTTCCCTTAAAACGGTAAAAACACATGAATTAATTGTCACTATTGATGTTGCTATTTGTATTAGGTATTGATGTTTCTCCTTCTCTCTGTCCCCCAGCAGAAAGGTCTTTTTTGGTTTATTTTGTTTTGTTTATTCTTAGGGAAAAAAATCTCAGAGAACATGTCTGGAGAATTGTAGCCTCAAATCAGATATTGTGGAACTGGTAGTGACAGGGTTAGGGTGATGGCTGGACTTGATGCTCTCAGAGATCTTTTTCAACCTTAAGGATTCTGTGATCTCTTGACTGCAATGACTGCTGCTCTCCCTGCTGTTTGTGTGAGGTTTCCACTGGCCTCCCGTCTCTGCTGTTTCTCAAGATGGTTTATGCTGCCCTGTGCCAAGTTCTGTGCAGAGGAATGTGATGATTACACTTGACTCGGGACACGCTGTTGGAGAAGTTTCTCTTATGAGTACAGAATATGTTTAAAGCATTATTATTTTGATTATGAGCCTCAACAACAATAGTCTAGACAAAGCATAAACTGGATCTAAAAATATATTTAAAAATTAGCTAGTCTGTTCACAACTCATTTCTTACCTCACCCAGCAGCTATTTATGAAAACATCTTCTATTGTTTCTAATTTTAAATAGCAAGCACTAGCAGTTGAATACCCATTTACTAGATACTTATCCCCTCCGGTTTTTCTGCACATCTTGTTGTTGTCAAGTATCTTTGTACCCAGCCAAAAATGACATCTTGAAGCAAGTAGTGTATATTTAATGCAGTGTATTGGGGAAAAAAAAAAAAAGACTGATGTTCAGCCCCAGCTTTCTTTTTTTCATTGGAAATACCATGAAATACAGTAGCTGGACTGAGAAGCGAATGTGCTTGTGAGGAGGGCGTTGGGTTTTAAGTAAACTTCTTAATGTGTGGCTTAGTCACAGGCTTTTTTCCTGCTTGTTACTGACGTAATTGCCTGTCAGTCTCCTCTGATAGTAGAAATGCTGGGGGCAGGGTGCCTTGGATTGTGTGGCAAAAACTGCTCGCTACTGACTTGTGTGCATGTGTGCCGCTGCTCTCCGCTGAATTAAATGTCAGATGTACTCAGGAGTGTGGGTGGGTGGGGGAGATGTGATTTGGTTCTCCGTGGTTGCCTTGTCAAGGAGTACACTAATACAGCTAATGGAGATCCTCGAGCTCAGAAGAAGAAGGGCATTCAGTTGACAGCCACCATCCAAACAGTCACAAAAGATAGCTTCACACGGCAGTGGAGGCTGTTGGGATTAAAAAGAAACTCTTTCAAAGGCAAGGAATAATAAAGGATATTTTGAAATTGCAGCTTGCAGTTTGCAGGCTCCGTTTTTGCCTGACTTAGCAAAATGGTTATAAAACAAATGAAAGTGGGGTTATACCTGTGGAATTTCTAACCTTTAAAGACGCTGTGTTTAGGTACTGAATTTATTCTGAGGTAGTTTTCACTAGAGAAAAGGTTTGCTTTCATCGGCTCTACTGAAAGAAAAGTTTCTGTTTTTACTAGAGCACCTTTCACAGCACTGGTGTCTCTGGGTTTTGCTGTGGCCAGTGTACAGCTGAACTCACATGGTCATCTGGAAAATACAGATTTAGCTTTCTGAATGAAAAGTATCAGATGGCCACAAAAATACAAGACAGAGGAATCTATAAGTAAATACCAGAACCATCAGCCCTCAAATAATCAAGTCCAGCATTGCATCACATTCTACTAGAGGAGAACATAGTTGGGTTAAGAGGAATGTTAATTTTGTGGCCAATACCAGCAACACTGCGGTGTGGCCCGCAGAACAGGCTCTTGCTTGAGGGGCTCATTCCTGCAGAGGGACAATGTAACCAACAAAAATGCAGCTTCTTGGGAGACTTGGTTTGGTCTTGTGTTGAACATAATGATTGTGGGAGGGAATTTGGAGGGGTTTTGTAATATGTGTTTATATTATTGAATTTTCAACTGAGAAAGTGATTGGTTTTGTTTGCCTTTTTAATTTCTACCAGGTGAATAATTAATGTTGTTCATAGACACACTGTTTTATAACACTTCTAAGTTTTATCTCTCTTAAGTTTCTTATCTTTAAGTTTCTTGCTGAGTTTAGTTCTGGCTCCCTCCACAATCCTGATAAACAGGTATTCTTACCATTCATTTTTGTACCTAAGAATTTGTGAAACAACATTGCTTCTACTGACCTGATGTCATTATTACAAAGAACTTAGTGGATCATGTAATGCAAATAAAATAAATCAGGTGCCGCAGTGACCTAGATACTCATTATTTATTTATAGAAATAAATACATTTAGCATTTATTCATACTGTTTCTTCTGTTGCAAATGCTGTAAACTTTCACTTACTCAGAACTCTGCTGGGAAAATAGCACTCTTGCTGCCATTCTGCACGTTAGGAGACCTTGCCAGGAAGGCTTCAGTAACTGCTCTGGGCTATGTAACGTGTAATTATCAGAACTAAGATTAGATGTTGGGAGTCTTGACTCCCAACACTGTGTTCAGACGTCCCTCACCTAGCAGATACAATCTGTGGATAAGAAAGACTGAGGGATGATAAGGACAGGGTGATCACACAGAACAACTTGGTCATTTGATCACCTACATTTATTAAGTGTTTTAAGTCTAGCCAGAAGCACGGGAGGAGACAGAACATGTTGGCCTGCCCTGGAGAGCATCCTCATTGTGGTGAGGTGTCACAGAGTGAAATATTCCTGTAGGAGTTTCCACTGAGGAGGTCCAGCAAAAAGGAGGAAAGGAGGCTGTGTGGAGTAGTATTTGGCTTTGAAAATAGAGAAGTAATGGATAGATTGAGCAGGTAGACTTTTTTTTCACTTTGATCTTTAGGATCAATATTTGATCACATGTCATGTGCAGGAAAGAGGCTACAGAAAGGATCTGAAGGCTACTGAAGAAACTGCAAGATGGAGCTGTTAGGAATGTTTCCTGTTGTCATTGAGTTATGATTTTCTTCTAACTTGGCTTTTCACAATGTGTGTGCTTTTGCTTGTTATTTTGCTGAAGAGTTCGGGCAGGGAGTGTTCAGATCTGTGGGACTGGGCCCTCCACTGTGTCCTCGTACTTGTCTAAACTCTCTCATTTGTGTTCTAGATTGATATTCACTGTGACACTGCTCTCTTCCTCTTGATGTTTAGCTGGGAAGAGGGGAGAAACAGTGCTCTTCTAAAGCAGAGGAGGCATGATGGGGTCGTGCCCTGGTGGTTACAGAGTGTGGTCATTGTGCTGGGGCCTCATCTCTAACTCCTCTTTGTCTTTAATCTTCCAGGCAGGTTCTCGAGTTCCCTCTGAGACGCAGCTGCCCTCCACCGAGATGTCACGGCACCACAGCCGTTTTGAAAGAGATTACCGTGCCGGGTGGGATCGCCGGGACTGGAGCTCCAACGGGAACCACGTCGGCAGCACCAACTGCGGCAGCGCCGCCAGCACCAACAGCAGCTCCCGCCCCGGGCTGCTGCCCCTGCCCATCGTCCCCTCGCGCCTCCCCACCCCGGCCACCGCCGCCTGCACCACCGGCAACAGCGATGTCATCACCAGCCTGGTGGCCAACTCCTCCCCAGCTTCCAGTACCAAAGTAAGAATTCGGCTTGGGGTTTTTTTGGTTTCTGTTTTTGTTTGTTTTAATGGGGTTTATATGTTGAAGGGATGTTAGAGATGGAGCATCATAAGTCCTTTTGTAAAGCTTGTGTTCGGGGATAGCCAAGAGTAGGAAAATGAATTTATATGGGCAGTCTGCATCTTTTTAATTCGTTTCTGTGTTGTGCTTACACTAGAGTAGGTCTTTCTTGCTCTAAGACTGAGTGTCCCCATGCTTCTGTGAGGCCCAGGCAGAGTAAATATTTCCTTCCTTTCAGCACTGCCTCCGTCTGGGTTTTCTGTGGCTTTCCCTATAACATATTGTTCCCAGTTTTCTTTTGGGAATGCTCTTCCTGTCTGTTGACCAAAGCAGGGCTGTGGTTGACAGCAAGTGGATATGGTTCTCATCCAGAGGGAGTGGAAAGTGACTAAAGGTCATAATTTTGGCTAATTAGTGTTTTTTCTACTCTTTAGTTGATAGTTTCCTATAAGGTTCTCAAAGGATCATTCTTAGTGCAGGTTGGAGTGAAACTGTGGAACTGCTATAACCAGTCTTGCTCATTTGTGCAAAAATGCACTCTAAGGAGGGAGAAAATGTTGAACACCAAAGAAAGGAAGTCACTAGTAAACCACTGGGCTTTTTTGTTCCAGTATATCACTGAGGGAAGATGATGAGTTTTCCTTTAAAAAAAAAAAATAGCTCTTTTAGATCTGCAAAGTACAAGTTGATATTCTTGAAGTAAGTTAGGGTTTCTTTTTGCATGCAGATTCAGGTAGAACAGCTGAAAAAAGGAAAACCTGGCAAATGGTAAAGGTGACCACAGCACTGGCAAAGTGAGACAGAAACGCTGCTGGGTTTCTTTTCATGATATTTAACATCTTCTTTCAACTTGGTTTCATTTTAATAACTGGAAGTGCCAAATACAGCAGATGTAGACAGAGGGAAAAAAGACAATGAAGTGATTTAAGTAAGCCAAGAGCAAGCTGAAATTTTGCTGCAGTACTATTATTATATTGATATTTCTCACACTGTAGAAAAACAAGGTCAATGCTGCAGAAGGAAACATTTGCCCAAAGTGTGATTGGTTGTAAAAATTTGCCATGGCATCTTAAAATTATTTTCATTTGAAAGAAGCCGTTCAGATTGTGATCAAAACGTTTTTAGAGTTCTCCAGATGCTATCCACTGGTAGATGCATTTCAATCATGCTTTGTCTGGAGATGATTGAAGCAATTTTGGACTCAAACCAGTGGTTTCATTTATCATGACCTTTGTTCCTGGGTCTGCTTAGAGTCCAGCAATTGTCTGGAGCTGATCAGCCCTTTTGCCAGATGTTCAAAACCATTTTGAAGCTTATCAGTGCTAGTAAACCATGTGTTTATTGGGGGAGAGGAGGCAGGAACAGCAAGTTAAGTGCCTTTTGATCATATGCTAGATGTGAACTGTCTTCTAAATTACCTTATTAGACAATTTTCTGATGACTTTCATTAGTAAGAATGTTTTGGCATGAATAGATCAAAACCAATAAATAAACAAGAATGGAGGTAACAGGAGACACTTTTTATTCTGAGAACTGTTAATCATCTGTGTAATCTCCCATAAAATAAATATGTAAATATGCATAGAGTTTTTGCCCCAGCTTCTTCTGCTGTGAATCAAGTAAGCAGGTTGTCTTGGTTTGAAAGACAGTTTGTCTACTAAGGAAGGCAGGAGCCTCCCTTGGAATGGAAAAATGCAACCCCTTTCCCNTAGGTAGGTAGGTAGGCAGATGGCTTGAACAGAGATGTAAGGGTATGGTGCCTAGCAGGCTTCCAACTAATAATGTGAAATAGTGTCACAAAAAACATCAGGTGCTCGTACACACTCCTGTTCACCCTGCATGACTGTGTCTCTCTCCTTCACACACAGCAGGATGACTTGTGGTCAGCAGTGTAACCAGCCAAGGCTTTTCCCTGGTAGAATCCAGCTAATGGCTACACATAAAAAATTATGTCCATATAATGAGGAGATCACAAGTTAGAAAAATGACGCGGTCACTTGGTTTCTTTTAAAAGTAAAAACATAAAAATTAAAAACATTAAAATGTAACAAATTTAAAAAAAAAATTAACCAAGCATGTGCTAAGTTGCCTTGAGCTGTGGAGAGATCACAGCCTACCTACCCTTGGCAACCATTTTTGTCAGCATGTTTATGGGGTACCAGCTCGTGGGGGACAGGTGACATCTAACACCTGGATTTGTTAATTCTCTTTTGGGAGTGGGATATTTGATTGCTTAGCTGCCCTTCTGCAGGCTGAACCTTCCCCAGCATGGTGGGAGGTGTCATTAAACTCAGTGGCAAGGGTGTGCCTCACACAACAGGTGACAGTGGATAAGGTGTCATGAAGCAAGAAGATTGATAACCTTGTTCTCCTTATCTCATTGTCCAAGGACATGGGTACAGCCAGCAGTGTTGCCCCAGGCTGAGGACAGAAGGGACTCTCTCTCGTGTCCAGTTACCAGTTAAGACTTTAGCATATCTTCCAGAGCTGGTTTAGAGATCTTGAACCAGACAGCTACTATCTGTAGCCCTTCAGTTTGGGTTCCTACTTATTAGTTATTCTCCCAGTTAAAAGTTTGCTTTGTTTTTTTTGTAAATCATCTAGTCTGTCTTCAGTCCTTTGGTCCTTGGTTCTTCTAGTTTCCTGCTGTTGACCAGTTTCAGTGGCCTCCAAATAACTCTGTATCTTTTGCATCCCCTCCATTCTTCATTTGCCTTTAAAAATATGGGTGCTAAAACTTATATACCCAAACCATATGCATCCTTTCAGCATCAGACTCATCATCCCCTTGCATAGAGATAAAACTCCTCCCTCACTCTGTTTCCGTGTCTGTACAGCTAATAATTGCTGCAGACTTTTTTGCCAAAGTGCTAAGTCAGTAGCTATTAAAAATACATATACATGGCATCATCCTCTATTATAAGTTATCAGTCATAGTCTTGTGAAAGACTGAAGTGAAGTCTGTTTGACAAGATCTGTCTTCTGGGTACCTGTATTGGTAGATAGTGGTCATATTTCCATCCTTCAGCTCAAGGTTAACTGAATCCTAAAGTGACTAATTCAAAATGGAGGAAAAAACTTCTTTTGTCTCTGACATGTAACTGGATTGTAAGACTTGCTCCATGATGGAATTGTTCAGGGAATTCATAGATAAATTGTTTTAAGGACCACTAGTCTACCTAATCTGGCTGAACCATGGTCTTTAAAATTATGTAAATATATGTAAGATTAAAGACTTTGCCATGACTTACATGGTATGAATAGAAAAAGTGTTGGAAAGGAGAGAAAAAAATGAAACCATCTTCAGGAGGAAGCTTAGGATATATATGACTAGCTGTGAGGGGCTTGCGTTAGGTCTGTGTTTTCATGCTTCTGGAAGAGCTTTTTTACTACTTTCTGTGGAGGACTTTAGAAGGCTTTTATTACAAATTATTAATGTGTAGGAAAACTTTGGAACTAATTATACTTTGCAGACCTTTGAAATTTATTCTCAAAGTGTACCTGTAGCTTTCTTACCACAGATGCTTTCATACAAATCACACGTGGTGGATCTGCCACCTTTAAGTGGTTACGGGTGTTTGGTCTGAGTTATTTAAACAGAAAAGCTGTCTTTTCCCAAGTTTTACTTTTTTGCTGAAGAAAATGACACTGAGACTTTGCACTGCTATAACCCATTTCATTGGAGGCTGCCAGAAAATATCAGGAAAACTATTTAAGCCTCATCAACCTCTAAGAAATAGGTTGATGCTGCACACCCAGTATATTGACAGGGAAAGTGAGGCACCTGGAGGTAGTGATTTTGGGGTTTTCTGCTCATTCTGTACCATTATGAGCAAAGTTTCAGCTCTTTTATTCAATTTGGTTTTTCTACCCTTATTCTGTACCCAAAGAGCTGGGCCACAGACTGGCACCCAGAGACAGCACTGTTTGGAGGGGTGAGTCCTTCACTGGAGATACTTCCTCAAACCCCTCTACCAGCAGTCGATAGGAAAGTGCAAATCTTGACAGTAAACTCTGTTTGGATCAATTTGTCAGACTCTCAGCTCAGCCATGTATGATGATTGAGCTCAGGGTTGGTTCTGTACGTGGTGGGGTTTGGTGTTTTTTCGTGCAGTGAGGTTATTTATTGGTCGAAGGAAGCTATCCAAGAAATCCCTGCAAGACTACAGCGCTGCTTAAGATATTGGCAACAAAACAGTCTGAAATTCATTTAAGGATGCTGCACTCCATTCTAGCTATGTTTTCTGTTCATCTCAGCAGTACCTTCATTCTTAGTTGCTTTGCCGAATTACTTTGTGAGTTACTTGTACAATTTTCTCCATCAAAGCTCCTGTATCACAGCTTCAATTTAGAAGTCTTGTCAGGGGCTGTTATTTGAAATTTTATTACCAAGAGATTTTTTGGTTATAGAACATTTACTTTTATCATCTCTATATTATTTTTAAATGCCTGAAAAGATTGATACATCAACAGAATCTGTGCACCACCAGGCGAGATCTAATTTTTTTTTCAACCTTAATTTTAAAAACCCTTTGCTTGGAACATAAATTGATTCTTCAGCCCCCCAACACTTAATGATTTGTTATTCTCAAGGTTAAACCTATGACAAATTTTACAAAAACTCCTTCTTCAGTCTTCACTTTTGATAAGATTTTCTCTAGTTGAGCTCAGGGATAGCTGTGCAGTTTTAAGTCTTTAAATAGTGTAACTGAAGCGTGATTGTGGCCTCCTGTTCTCACAGTATTCCTGTAGCCTTTAAGACTTGTGTGTTTTTGCTACCAGAGTTTATCCCACTGTGGTTAGCCACAATTATGATGTGGGAGGGAAGACAGTGATGATAAAACATTTGTTAACCTCTCTGGAAACTCAGGCAAGGATTGCAGGTGAAGAAGTAGCCACCACTGACTTTGTGCATCAGTGCAACTAAATAATATTAAAAAACAAGTGGGGAGGGAAGAAAATTCTTACAGTAAAGGAAAAACAAGTCAGTGTGGCTGAGGTATGCACCGTAAAAAGGAATAAAGGGGAACAGCACATAAGTAGAATGTTATATTCTTCTTTTCTTCACAGGCCAAAAAAATGTAGCTCTCTTAACAGCAGCCTGTCAAATGCAGATGATTTGCTGTAGGTTGCAGGATTTGTGTTGTCTGTTCTCTTTCTCTCACTTAGGAGATGGTGATTTGCTAAGTTGGTGTACGGCTTCCACAAATATTTAAAATATTGATTAAGCAGAGGAAGAATAAACACGAATTGTTTTTCAAGTTACGCCTTATGTTGTACATGACTAATTACATACAACAATTTGCTCTGCTACGGTAACTGAAATTTATGTACTCTTTTTATTATAAAACATAAGACGCTTGCATAAAGAGAGAGATTATAAATATTGGAATACAACAGTTGCTAGAAAACAGTCAAAACATGTGGTGATGAAATATATAGGATTTGCTCTTCCAGCTTCTCTGTGAAAGCTGTTCTTCCACTCCCCTAGGGTTTATATTGAGAGTTGGAATATTTTTGTCACCATTTCAGATAGTAGCCTGGTGATTCTTCAATCTGGACATGACATAGCAGTCGGGCCCAAGTGCAATCGTGGCAAAAGCTGTGTTAAAAATCCTCAGATTGTTTCGGCAAATTACTGTGATGGTAGACAAGGCTTCAGTCTCTGGATGTTAAATTTTAACAGTGATTTCTTTCCAGCAGCACATTTTTACCGATGGATACATTTTTAAAATAGAGTAATGTCTGGTTTCATTGGTAAATGAGATGCAAGCCTGTTCCCACCTAAGCAGAGACATCTGATGCACATGAAGCTCTGATTATGGCAGACTGTTATGTAAATGTTTAGGAAATCGGAGCAATGCCCGGAGTGTATAACGTCGATGGTTAGTAGCAGAACAAAAGGACAGGTTTCCCTGGCACCCAAATCACATTCTTCTCATTCTTTAGGCTTGAAAATTCACTAAGCTTTGCACAATTTACATTTTGGGCTGACACACCATTTAACTGGATTCCAGCTTTCAGACTGAGCCTTTTGTGAGTAGTCTGCAAGCAAGGAGAGAGAGGCAGAGTGAATGATGTTGGCCCTGGTGTGCCATTACACCAGCCCAGCCAGACTGAAACCAGCAAGGTGCACCACAAAAAAACACCATTATAGTACTGTATTTATATCCTCAAATCAGAGAGTTCCTTTAAGAGTTGCATTTGAGGAACCAACAGCTTGTACCAGGACTGAGAGGAGGAAACAGATGGATTTGGTCACTGACTCTCAGGACGTATTTTTATTTCTTCTAAATACAAATTGACCAAAAATGTCTGTAAATTGAACTCAGCAATGATTTCTGCTGAAGTAATCGTATTATGCTACTACAAGAAAGTTACAACTCCTGGGAAGTATTTGTACCACCTGGGCAAAAGAGAGCAAAGAGAGATCAGTGGTGTATTCCAAAACTGTTGTGATGAGAGCATTGGAGTAGAGGAACCGATTCTTCCCTTTGAAGGAAATGGAGATGTCTCAGGTGTTTTTCAGCCTCCTCTCTAAAAGGCTATTCCTAATGATCTGCAGCCCTAGGGAGGGCTTAAACTCTGCTGATGATCTGCCACTTCCTCTTACCATCTCATTTCAGTATTTTTCTCAGATGTATCTGTACATATTTTTAATAGTGTAGAAATTGGAACATATAAAATGTGGGTTTAATTTGTCAACTTTAGCAGATACTTTATTGGACCAAAATTGGTTGGAAAGCCTTGGCATGCTCATTAATCTGTAAAGTCATAAAAAGCTTCTTGGATTTTTTTACTTGCAGTGTGTTTATCATCTGTTGAAAGAGCTAAGAGGTCTGGCCAGTTTCTAGGCCCAGTTCCATTTGAAGATGAAAGGCAGCATTTTTGAAGCACTAATTGGCATCGCCAAATACTTACAAGGTCACAAACATGACAGCTTTGGATAAAGAAAAAGGAGTATTTCTGGGCTTTGGCACTTTGATGAAAAAGTCTCTTGACTTTCAAAAGGGATAAATATCGGTCATAGAACCTAAATAAAATTTGTGTTGGCCAGGATTTAAGTGCTTGATTCTTTGAAATTAATTAGAGTTCTTTTTATTTTCTTACTTCTTTCTCAGGATTACTTCATTTTCAAATGTATTAGTTGCAGATTATCCATTCAAAATAAAGCAAAATATATACTCCTGTCATTCAGGAGTCATGGGTGTTTCATTATAAAATTTGTCCCAGCCTCCTGTCAGTCTAAAAAAGCCTGGGAGCTGCCTTGCCTATGATTTGATGTGGGTTATTAGAGGGTTTATTTCCATGGAGCATCACTTCTAAAGGAGGGCAGATTCTCTGAGTCATAGGTGCGTATAATCCTGAGGTTGGTTGCTGTCATTTAGGAATGTAATGCTATTGTCACCATCAAACACAGCCACGAAGAATTTTACAACGAATCACTTGGTGGTTTCCTATTATTTTTGCTGTCAATGCTTAATAGGTAGGGTCTGGAAATTATTCTCAAGAAAGCTGATCCTTTCTCAGCAAGGTAATTTCTGATTTTGGTGTTGCATGAAGAGTGTAATGTCAGAGAATTTATTGAGGGAAGGGATGGCTGGATTGAAGTACAAAGGAGCCTGATGCAAACAGTTTGTTAGAGGGCTGCTCTACTGCTTGGGTGGGATGTCTGCCTACCATAATTTTTCTTATAAGAGAAAAACAACGGTAATTTTTAAAAAACACAGTTTTAATGCATAGCAGAAGGAAAATGCATTATATGACAAATGTTACATTTTCTTGATGGCATTGGTTTCCTCAGCTTGCAAAACAAATTACCCAAATGAATAAAAAGAAAGAAATGGAAGGGAGAAAAGCTTCACCTCTCCCTGTGATTTCCATGGGCCTTGAGTTCCTGCTTGATACAACACTTGTCTATGAAGCTGATAGACACAAAAATAAATTTGTCCCTGGGAGTGATAAACACGACATTAAACACTGCTCTCTGGCTCTTCGAACTGGGAATGCTGCACCTTCAAACAGTGGACACAGGCTGATGTGCCCTGGGCATACCAGGAAGCTCTGATCAGCCAGGGCTGACACTCCAGACTGACGTTAAAGCATCACCACTGCCCTGTCTACAATCCTGAAAATCCTCTTGAAAAGATGCCCAGGCCTTGAAGAGGAGCATGAGGATCTTGTGACTGTGTGGCATGAAGTGTGGGCAGCCTGGGCTGCTGAGAGGGAGGGTGGCAGTGCCAGGAGTCGCGTTACAGCAGCGATGCTCTGTCCATCCCCACAGTGCACACAAGGTGCAGACATCTCCTGCAGAAATGGAAATACATGGACTCACTTGCTTGGGAATGGGCAAAACAGAGGCTCATTGTCACTGCCTGTGAGGGCACTGTAGGGGAGACCATGGAAGGAATTCTTCACACTTTTTCCTGACTTGAGTTTCACTCTGTAGAAGCAGCTCTGATGAAGATTTATAATCTAATACTGCTTTTAAGAGAAGCATGTGAAAAGGGATAAACTTAGGGGTATCCAAGTTATTTTGTTGGGCTTTCACTTAGAATTTGAGGCATTAATAAATGTTCAAGTGATGGTTAGCTGCTGTAACCCTCTGTTCTTGGATGAAGGAGGCACCCTTCAGGAAACAAGAACGTTTCAGCACATTTACTTTGGTTTGGAGGAACCGACTATTCCAAATTCTCCCAAAAGTTGGTCTGCCTCTGCTGGTTTCGATTGTTCTCTGCTCCTGTCAAGCTGAAACATATGTGGTTGTTACCCACTACAATTTAGCATTGACCAAAGTGGTTCAATTTGGAAAACAAAGCTTTTAGAAGTTCTGCAGAGAAATATATGCTGCTGTGAACTGTTGTTTGTGTGTAAAATGATATGCACCCACGGTGTAAATAATGAATAATAACTAGTAATAAATTCTTCGTATCATAGCATTATTTCTTACTGTTTATGGTCCCAGGTCTTTTATGGTAATCCTGAAACAAAGCTCTGAGAAGTATGTGAATAATACTTACTTCTACTAAGTTGTTGCACAGACATGTCCAGAAAAAGAAAGTTTCTTGGCTATGTAATTTGAATGTTTACTATTACATACTGTTTATATTATAATATTATATATAATTAAAGTTATCCTTTAATTCCAAAGGAACATAAAGTGTTATACAAAGCCCGTGCTTTCAAAACCACTGAACTAATGCATCAAGGAATATTTGTCACCTGGCAAGTGAACACCCCCAAAGAGTGATTCTGGGCAAAATTTAACTACTGGAAATCCATGTTCTTTTTCAGAAGTACCAGTCTTTGTAAGAGGAGCTTACAAAGCTGTTGTACAAGACCCTGCAGAAGGATCTTGTAGTTCACCAGCAACAGCCTCCTGGTGGCACAGGAATTGCTCAGCCACTCTATAAAAGCCAAGCAGGGGTGGCTGGGGGCCATCCTGCCATAACGTGGAAATCCTGAGCAAGCTCAAATGAGCAAAGGGAGTGTGTGGGAACAGGGAGAATCACAGAATCACTGAGGCTGGAAGGGACCTTTGCAGATTGTCCAGTCCACTTGCTCAAGCAGTTCACTTTGACCCAGCTGCCCAGGACTATGTTCAGAAGACTTTGAGTATCTCCAGGGAAGGAGACTGCAGTCCCCTGTGGGCCATCTGTGCCAGTGCTCTGTCACCCTCTCAGTAAAACAGTGCTTCTTGCTGTTTAATAAAATCACAGAAACATTCAGGTTGGGAAAGATCTTTTAAGGTCATTGAATCCAGCCACTAGCCCAACACTGCCCAGCCACCACTAAACCATGTCCCCAAGTGTCACATGTACACGTCTTTTAATACCTTCAGGGGTGGTGACTCAACCACTTCCCTGGGCAGCCTGTTCTCAATGCTTGATAATCTTTCCAGTGAAGAAATTTTTCCCGATATCCAATCTAAACCTCCGCTGGTGCAACTTGTGACCATTTCCTCTTGTCCTATTGCTTGTTATGTGAGAGAAGAGACTGATCCCCACCTAGCTACAGACTGCAAGCTCCTGCTTGTTGCCCGTGGTGGGCATTAGTGAAGATGCAGGGTCCCAAACTGAGCAAAGTCCCAATACAGCTGCAGAATCTTCATAGGAAACACTGCAAACAAACTCAGCTGCACGTGACCAGGAACCCTCTGACCTAACATCAACATGTGCCTTGTTTGGAGCAGGAGGGAGCCCAGTGATCTGCAGAGGTCCTTTCCAACCAAAAGCATTCTATGATATCCTGACAAAATCCTAGAACTGAATCAACTCTTCAATATATTTCCCAAAGCAGAGCTTTTGATGGTTTGCTTTAAAACAATAACCAGAATCCTCACTGGCCAGTAAATACCAGAACTCTGGATTTATTTTAGGTCCTCTGAGTCTAACTCCTATCTTGGCATACTCATCACAGTTCTGCTTTTGAACAGCTTGTTTCCTTTAGAATTTTTGCCTCATGCTGGGATGGAGTAAGACTGAATAATTTATCTTCCTTTTCCTCAAAAGCTGAGCAACAGTTATACCCCACATGGATTTGAGACAGTATTATCTTTGTAAACTTCCATTAATTATCTTTATCATCCCTGCTTTTAAAGGTCTAGCATTTATCTTTGCAAGGTTCTTCAAGCTGGATTATAGAAGAGAATTTGAGTGTATTAATTCCATTCTTGCTTATGAAGTTTTAAACTCCATTTCATAAACATTTTTTCCACTGCTCACAGTAATCCTGCTGGTAGTTTTCCTGTGACCAGAGTGTCTGATGTGTGGAATTGATGACTTTTAGGGTCATCATGCACATGAATAATTATCTCAGATGCACTGCTTTGATTAAGACGCAGATGTGCACAGGTTTTGAAGATACAGATCACACACGCTTTGTTTGCAAATGTACAAAGCTGCCATTCACCTTGTTTTGTCAGCTTGCTTAGAAATATGAACTGCTTTACAATAAAGTTTAGCTCAGGAGCAGTGCAGGATAATGCCATTTCAAGTTTTCTTACAGGTCGTCTCAACTGTGATTTGTACAACTGTTTCAAGTTTTATGATAAATCCATCTTCAAAGTATCATAGAATAGTTTGGGTTGGAAGGGACCTTGAAGTTCCAATGCCCCTGCTATGGCCAGGGACACCTCCCAGTAGAACAGGTTGCTCTGAGCTCCATCCAACGTGATCTTGAACGCTTCCAGTGGTGGAGCAGTCACAACTTCCCTATGCAACCTGATCCAGTGCCTCACCACCCCCACTGTAAAGAATTTCTTTCTAATTCCTAATCTAAAACTACTTTATTTTAAGTCTGAAGCCATTTCCCCTTGTCCTGTCACTCCATGCTCTTGTAAATAGTCTCCTTACATCTTTCTTGTCAGCTCCCTTCAAGTACTGGAGAGCTGCAATTAAGTAACACCAAAGCCTTTTCTTCTCCAGGCTGAACAATCCCAATTCTCTTAGCCTTCATTTCCATTTTCATGTTAGGTAGATCCTTCCCAAGTTTTCCTGTAAGTTGCCAATGGTTGCTGTGCAAAGGGATGGGGCAGCCCAAGTCTGGTGTCAGTGCTCTTTAGAGGCTGGAGGATGCTCTTGGATGCAGTGCAGCAAGCGGGGTGACAGAGGACCCTTCTAAAATAACCAGAAGTTAAAGAGTAGAGCAAGACACCTCTAAATTCACCCAGACAGACCCAAACTGACCACTTTACTTTGTGTTCCTCTTCCGTTCCCTGTGGACTAGGTTATTCCTCAGGTTATGCTGTGTGGTTTTCCTGTAAAATTGTGCAGTGGAGTCTTCTCAGGAGGGGAGATGGAAAGACGAAGGACAGTGCACACAAGTCAGCAAAGGAATTTCTGGTTAGAAAGAAAGAAAAAATGGCTCACACTGAGGGTAGCCGGATACTGGCACAGTGCAGAGAGATGTTGCTGCATACCCTGGAGTTACCCAAAATTCAAGTGGACAAAGCCCCAAGGAATCCACTGTTGTCTTTGCCTGCTCTGAGGAGGGATTGTACCTGACTGTTTTCCAGAGCCCCTTCCAGTGAAACCAGGCTGGTTATTTTCTGGTGGTGAAAGCCTGCAAAGAGCTGTGGAGAAGAGTCTTGGAGAAAAGTCAGTCTACATTCTCCCAAAGGGTTTCCTTCAGAGAACAGAGAGGTGGCACCTGCCACACAGAGGTAGTTATGGAAGTTGTCTTGACCTTGGCTATAAGTCTGCAAAGGCAATCTTGCTTACCTCACCTCCTGAGCTGTTGGTAAGGGACTGAATTTGCTCTGCAGCAAAAACATTTTGTATCATTCTTTTGGTATGGATCAAAGAAAGTGGTTCAAAACCAGAGAGAGATAAGGCAATCACAGCAGTTCTTGAGCAGTGTGCCTTTTGCATCCAACTCTTTGAACTAGGACACAAAGCAAAGCTTAGGCAATGCTGCAAAGTTTGTGGACCAATTAATTTCATTCATTTATCTTTTCACCTTTCTACTTCAGTCTCAACATCTTTCTCCTCCTGTCCCATTTTCCATCAGACACTTGATTTAAACTCTTCCGACACATCCCACAGCATTCCTGACTGTACTGGAAGTCCCATCGTTTGTTGGCAACTGCCACTGAAACATGGTAAGAAATGAAACACACTGGGTGCTTATCACAACTATTTTGACCTTTTGTTGTTTTGGCAAATGGAACACCTCAGTGGAAATAAGGCTGTCTGGAAAACAAAGGAAAAAAAACAAAAAAAACCAGCAGAAGAATATGGAAGGGAATTATGACAACGCTTAAAGATTTTAAATTTGGTTGGATACTCTTTTTTTGTCTGTGTTCCAGCCAGCTCTGCTCACAGTACAATTGTGTTTGGCGAGGTCTCCCCAAGCAGATCAAGCAGTGCCAGGGCACGGGCCCAAGAGCTGGAACTTGACCATCTATACCATTAAATTGTTAGCACAGGCTCTGCCTCACGCTCAGCCTGGACCAGCTAGTGCTGTCATAAACAATTCCCAGGCATGGCCTGGGGATTAGCAAGAGCCAGCAGCCATTCCCAACTGGCAGTTTGGATATAGCCACCTTGCTTTGGAGGGTAAAAGTGTATAATCCCGTGAACGTGGCCAGGCTATAAAATTTGGCCTTAGAGCAGTATAACACGTCCTGGCTCTGTTTTGTTTTCTGGTTATTGGGATGATTTTGTGTTTGAGGCAATTGTAATTGGTTTTACTTGACTCCACAGTTTCATACTTGACTGAGTTGTATCTGAACAATAAGGAGCACAAGCACATCTCCGTTTTCTCTTTTCTTTAGACCAGTGTACCTGTGCACTGAGATGGTGTGGTCTGACCCTGCTGTAAATTGGCACAGCAACTTGAATAGTTTGTGAATTCACTTTTACATTAAAAATAGAAATACATAGTCTGAGGGAGTCTAGAAGTATATCTTCTAGGGAGTTGTGTCAGCTGGTTTTCAGGAATCTTTTTCAAGATTTTGCACATGGGCCACCAGTTGCTGGAAAATTGAGTTTCTGTATCAGAATGAGTATGTTCTGTAGATCTGCCTGGTGCCAGGAAATGATTTTTATAATTTCAGTTGTATCTGGAAATTAGAGATTGTGTTAGGTACTGGACAGATAGTAACATACATCTGATATAAAAGATCATGATAGCCATTAAGTGTTGAAGTAGAAACACCTCTCACTACCTGCACAGTTGGTTTTTCATTTACTAGCCTGTCTCTTTTCTTCTTTTCTCAGCACAGCAATGAATAGAAAATAATACTGCTTTCCAGTAATGAAAGTCCAATAAACCTATGCTAGTTGCCAGGACTCGGGAAATTCCAGAAGTGTGGTTATATCCTTTTGTCCTGCCCTGTTCTCATCCTCATGTTTCCATTTCCAGCTGCCTGACGTACAGTTATGTATGCATCTTGAGTTTTTTCAAGATAAATTATGAATGCCTTTTATTAATGGAAGTTGCCTGATTCCATGAGCAGAGAGCTCCAGACCGCCTTCCTGGCACATCTGACTAGCACTGCAACAAGAGAGACCTGAGGTTTTGGTTCACCTTCAGCATTTTAGTCATCATATTAACCGAAATTAGTGTTCCCACATATGGCTCTCTCAGACCACACACTTCCTCTAGCACAGCCACAGCATAAGCAAACAAAACTAAAGCAGCACAGTTAATATGTGTCTTCATGTGGGGTGGATTTGGCCTTGATTTTCCACCAGTGCTGACAAATTGGTAGACTTTTCAGTGCCAGATACTTTATCTGAGGCATTTCTCAAAGGAAATGGTCCATTTATGATGGCATCTGTATAAAAATCCATGGCCACATGTATTTGGGATAGTTCCCCTCAGAAGAGGCTATAGAAACAAAGCTTGGCACACTTCACCTGTGGTGTTATATCTTGAAGACCTCTGGGGGACTCACTTTCTTCATCCAGTGAACCATAAAATGTGCCAAATCTATCATACCTTTGTAGAAGAACAGTTCACGAGTCTATTTGATGAACAGCTTAGGGGTTAATAGTGGGGTATTTTGCCAGTCAGGTTCAGTCAAATGTAACACTATTAGCCCAGGTAGTTGTTCAGTACTGTTGGAAATGAGCTCCTTTTTCTCAGCTCTGTTCCCTTTGTGTTTCTGCTTCATCGTGTTCAGTGCCCTGGCTGTTTGCTTTTCCTTTGGAGATGGGTGTTCCTGGACAGAATGAAAGTACAGAGATGCACGATGTGCAAATGTGCATCCCACTGCTGAGAGCGCTTTTTGCAAGAGCTACAGTGCTTGAAGAGAGAAAGAAAGGAAGAAATGCAGTTGCAAGAAGCAAATCTAAATAAGTTCCCACTCCACCTTTTTCAATTTACTGGAGGAAATATCTTTCTTCATCTCATTTGACTTTTTGATTGTTAGATCAAATTGAGTCAGTTGGAATGAGCCTCGGTGGTCAGAACACAAGACCTGAAAACCTCTTGTTTGGCTGCTCTCTGGTATTTGTGCAATTGGTTTGCTTAAATTTGCTGTAATAACCTTTCAGGAGTTGTGTACGCATTTTTCACTAAGGACCCTGTTGCGCATTGTGATTATGTTGTCTGCTGCCTCCGGTAATGTTTAACATGATCAAAGTATTGTGTTGTGGGGCTTGGTTTTGGGGGAAGTTTTTCTTTTTGTCTAGGTCTGTCCTGTGTCCCCTGTTCCCTCCAAGCTTTTACTTGCAAAATGTAAAGTTTTGTTGCTTGTTATCTATTATTGTCAGTATATCAGTCCTCCTTTTCTTCCCTCCCTCCCCTTTCCTCTTCAAAGTATCTGCTTAGTAAAGTACAGAGCAAGCATGCAGAGTCTCTCTGATAATAGGGCAATCTGAATTCAGGGATGGATGTTGGGCATTAAGTCATGGGATGGAGGCTGGCTGTGTTGGAAGGCCATGTACTCCGTTTCTAGGTAGGACAGAGTGGAAATGTCCTTTCCTTCAGTGCCTCTCACCAGCGAGCCGAGGGGAGAGCGTTGAACAGGAATGCGATTGCGTGGCCTTGTCCGCCCTCTTTCCCAGGGAAAGTAGCAGTTGCTGACAGTGAACATAGTGAAGTGCAAATGGGTAAAATAATGAGCTGAAGTGATAGCTTAATGGAATTATTAATGGGATTTGTGTTCAAATAGTGAACAAGGATTTAGTTTTATTAACACAGGTTTTACACATGTAAACTTATGCAAAAGATTATACCCCACTCATTTCCCCTTCTCCGGCAGAGTGTTTGTAGAGGAGGCTGTGTGCTCCAAACTTCTTTAAATATTACCCTTTCTCTCATTTACCTACCAGTGCTTCTCACTGTGTAGCTCTTCATCTAAATCTGTATAATACACCCAGAGATTTAACTGAACAACGAGGAAACCTTGGAATGAAAACAGAAGTCGTAGGTGTTCAGTGGGAGTTTGGTGTTTGCTTGTTCATTCTCACCAAAATAAAAGATGGGAACATGACGGAAGCTCGAAATGCTAAAGTGCAGCTCTCCACAAAATGCAAGCTCTCTGCTAGAAGGGGCTGTATTACCTACAAGGTGGTGGTGAAGATGTCATAATTATGAGCTGACATTTAAAGAAATGTCAGAAGCATTGTCAGAAACAACCCCCTACTTGGCTTCCACCCATGTATCTTTTTGTGTCCCTGATCCTGCCATCTGTTTTCCCAAGGACTCCAGTTTTGATTACCTTTTTGTTTGCTTTTCTGATAAATGCTTTGTTTATCCTCTATGCCTGGCATGTGCTTCCAGAGATTGTTTGCAAGCCCCTCGCCCTCTTTGTTCGTGGATTTCTCCAAAAGAACTATTTACCACCATGATGCTGGCAAAGACTAATCCTCTGATTATGGCTGGATTGTGAGTATTTCTGAATGCATTTGTATTTAGGAGCAGACTTTGCCAAATACTTGTTTGGGAGTGTGTGTACAGAAACAAATATGGTACTACTCAACATTGTTACCTGTCATCTACTTGCTTGCTTGTTGTGTTAGTTTCATCACATGTTGTTCTCTTGTCATTTTTGGATGTGAGCTTTGCAGGTCAGGAACCAGACCATTCTTGGCATTTGGGAAGTTCTTTGTTTCATTTAATAGATTTTTATTGCTACATGTCTTTTGAAAATCAAAGAAAAAAGCTATGTTGCCTTTCTGCCCTGGTACCACAAGGTCTATGCAAAGTTCATTGGTGACTGTCGTGGTTTGATGCTGGCCCAATGCCAGGCACCCGCGAGAGCTGCTTGCTCACCCTCCCCTGCCACAGCTGGGCAGAGGAGGAAAAAGGAAAAAAAAACCCCAAAGCTTCATCTCTTCATGACTGAGGTAAGGACTGCAAGAAACACTTCAAGGGCAAAACAGGCTCAACTTAAGTTGTGAAGTGAATTTATTACTAACAGAATCAGAGGAGGATAATGAGAAGTAAGATAAGCCCTTAGAACACCTTTCCCCCCAGCCCCTCCCTCCTTCCCACCAACAGCTCAGGGAGACAGGGCAGGGGGGTTTGGTCAGTTCATCACCGAGATTTCCTTCCACTGCTCCGGGAGAGGAGTCTCCCCCTGTGAGGCCGTGGGGTCCCTCCCACAGGAGACAGTTCACCGTGAACTTCCCCAGCGTGGGCCCCCTCTCATGAACAGCAGCCAAACCGCCCCTGCTGCAGCGTGAGCCTCTCCCACGGGCACACAGCCCTCCCAAAACTGCTGCGCCGTGGGTCTCTCCCCACGGGGTGCAGCCCGCCAGGGACAGGCTGCTCCAGCCTGGAAGCAGGGCCCTCTCTCTCCACCGGCTCTCCCACTGGATCACAGCCTCCTCCAGGCATCCAACTGCTCCAGCACGGGCACCTCCCCCACGGGCTGAGGGTGCAACCCTGCATCCCCCGTGGATCCCCATGGGGTGCAGGGGGACAACCTGCTTCACCATGGTCTGCACCACGGCTTGCAGAGGAATCTCGGCCCCGGTGCTCGGAGCACCTCTTCCCCCTCCTTCTCCACTGACCTTGGTATCTCCATGTTGTTTTCCCTCACACGTTCTCACCTCCTCCTCTTCTCTGACTAGAATCCACAATCTTGTGACTTTGTTTTGATTTTCTTCTTAAATATATCATCACAGAGGTGTTACCAGTCTCTCTCATTGGCCCGGTTCTGGCCAGCAGCATGTCCATCTTCAGAGCCATCAGCCATTGGCTCTGCTGGACGTTGTGGGAAGCTTCCAGCAGCTTCTCACAGGAGCCATCTTTGCAGCCCTCCTGCTACCTAAAACCAGGCCGTGCCAAATCAATACAGTGACCATTAAAAAAAAAGGTTTTTTCCAAAGAAGTTGCTGTATTTCACCGGCATTGTGATAATGTTAAAGCATGTTTTATGCTGCTAATCCTAAATCGGTTTGTAAAAGATAAGAACAGTCATGGTAGGTGAGCCTGAATTCGTACAGCCTGATACTCTGCCTCCAGTGGGATTGATATTGCAGGTACACTGGATGTATCCTTCCCCAGAATGTACTACCCACAGCTGCCCCTTGGGAGTTTCATTTACCACATGTATCTTTTGTCTTTATGCCATGATAAAACATGAGGCATGGGCTTGCCTGCAAGCAGGCAAGTAGCCCCATTGAACTCAGGATGGCTATCCTCATCCCTACTGTTTAGTAGGGGTTTAGTCATTTAGATGGCTTGATACTTTCTTAGGGAGTGATATATCCATGGCAGGTGGCTGCTGTGAGCAAAATGAAAAGATCCGAAGTGTGCTTGAATCTGCCTGGTCCTTAAAATCTGCTTTCATAAGGGAGAAAGAGTTCCTCAGGCTCACATCAGTGTCTGGAGGCGTGACAAGACAGATTCGGTCATGTCTGTCCACCTGCTACTCCCTGGACCAAATGACCAAATAATTTCTCGCACAGAGGAGGGAGAGCCTGCTGAGCCAGCCTTGACTTGCTGCTTGGAAGCCGTAGCTGGACACTCTCCTGAATACTGGCATTTTAACAATCAGACTGTGTCAGGGTAGCAGGAGGTTGGATATCAGGAAATGATTCTTCACCCAGAGGGTGGTTGGGCACTGGAACAGGCTCCCCAGGGAAGTGGTCACAGCACCAAGCCTGACAGAGCTCAAGAAGTGTTTGGACAAAGCTCTCAGGCACGTAGTGGGATTCTTGGGGTGTCCTGTGCAGGGCTAAGAGTTGGATGTGATCATCCTTGTGGGTCCTTTCCAGGTATTCTACGATTCTGTGACCATAAATGTTCATGTAAATTACATCTGATGATCTGTGGAGTCAGATGGATGCAAGATTAAGGTCAGATACATAGTGATGCAGGAAGACTAATCTCTGATGGCTGTGATTTCTATTTCTGAAAAAAAAAATTGCTGACTGTGGGATTTTTTTTTATTGTAAAAGCACATTAGTCTTGGAGTAGAAAATATTGGGTAAAATATATTGTACTCATAATTCATATTAATGGAAATTCAATAATGGCAACCTGTCATTCAAAGAGATTAGAAATGAGTCCAAGTGTTGTGCTATAAAAACATTAAAAAAGCATTATGAATTGCAATCTACTACACCATGTTTTGCTTGTTATAAATAATGAAGGGAAAAACTAGTCCTTGGAAGTTTTTGGATTGTCCATTTTGAGACAAGCCAGCAATTACTTTGTAGAGCTGACTCTGCACCATTGATCTGACTTATGGATTTCATAAATGCAGTGGTCTGCTAATTTAATAAACGTGCTCAATCTGTTTTTAAACAGAATACAGAACTTTGAAAAATGATTTCCTTTCAAACTAAAATTAACTCTTATGGCTTTTAAATATTAGACTGTGATATTTGCTTCCAGATTTTCATTAAAATACCTTCTGGTTTCACATTTTTCCTGGGATGGACTCGGCGCTTGCGGCTCATGTTTTATTATATTAAATACTCATATTTCACTTATGCTAATTTGGCATCAAGTTATGAATTGGAGTTCTTAGGCAAACCTTTATTTGGTTCTACGTTGTCAGTAAAGCTTGCAGCTGCTTAAAAAGTTTGCCACGGCCAAAAGCTTAGATAAATACGCATTCGGAAAACTAGAACTTGCTGTGTATTGGACAGAATATTGATAGACTATATGTGATACCTCGTCTAAGTAGTTTGTATGTAAAGCTGCAAGTTTTTGGGGAAAAACTTGCAGTACTTTCAATAAATTTGCAGCAAACTTAGCAGAGGGATATTTCCTTGTCAATTTAATGTGTACTTTCAAGCATGAGCTGTGATTATTTTTGTCTCTAGTCTGTTTTAGCTGTTGTAACCACAGTAAGTCATAAACCAGATCAAGCTGCTCTTGCAATCTGGCTGCTTTTGTGAATCTAAAACCTACCTGTTGGACTTTTAAGTGTAAAGAGGTCAAAGAGTGTGATGGCAATGTATATCAACTGAGTTTCAGGATTTGGCGGTAGGATACCCATTAATGGCCAGCGAGTCATGTAATCTGAATTCTTTCCCCTTCTGTCTGGAGACTCATCTACGGTGTTGGAGCACAGAGTGTAACTGGGGACCAAAGTCTTCCATGTTAAACAAATTCTGAACTTCATAACATCTAGATCCATCCTTTCTTTCCTTCTCCAGCCTATGCAAAATGTATGGTATCCTGAATTAGCATTGACAGGGTAACTGAAGGACCTTTGGTCAGGTGCCAGGTTTAATTTATGTGTTATCAAGACCAAGAAGTGAATGTGACAGTGACAGCAATAATTATCTTCTTCCGTAAAGAAATGCAATACAAGCTTATGCATTTTGATTAAAGGGGGGATAAGGAAGAGTAAGGCAATTATAACTATCATACGCTTTCGACCTTTTTTTTTATCAGTCTTGGCAAACTTAGAAAGTCTGATGGTACATCCTGGCCAAGGAACACCTAAATTCAAATAAAATAACTTTTAACTGATACCATATTTGTACTGCAGACTGATAAATTGCTTTTTCAGAAATCAGCTCTGCTGAATTTTTTAATAAAGTTAATGGGCTAGGACAGACAGTAGTGGGTTGCTGTCTGCTTAGTGTATTCTAGATACAAAATGAAATTCCCTCAGTCTTATTTAATATTACATGTTTGGGGTTTCAGAAGAAGAAAATGAAAATCAATGACATTTGCAACACAACACAATACTGGAGCAGCAGGATTCAGGGAAAGTAGCTAGTGACTGTCCTTGAGGACTCCTACTAATTATATTTTTTAGCTTCCACCTCCTGCAGATACAGGACTAATATTATTTACTTTTCTTTATTCTGGCTCTGTTGGATTCCTTGAACAGCTCTTATGAGCTATTTGAAGAGAGACACCTTTTAAATTCATGCATAGCCAGAGGTCCAGTTCTTGCTGATATTCAGACCATTTCAGGGTGTTTCCATCCTAGCAGGTCTTTTGAAGAACCTGAAAAGTCGGTTGGCACAAGCATAAGTGTTTTGAAAAATTGACTAGAGGGAGCAAACTTCTACTTGACATGGGGCAGGACCATGGTCACGTAATTTTAGATGCTGATCTCTCTGTACGTTTGGGTACTGTTATAGACTTTGGAGCCTTGCTTTGGAAAAGGCTTGTCTAGAACTAAATGGAGATACTTTGAGAGAAGTGTCTGTGAAAGTGCAAGTTTGCAGCAGGTACATTTGTCTTTAAATGGGGAAATAGAAGAGTGTGAGGTCAGCGGCAGAGCAGCAGTGCTCCGTGCCGTGCTCTGCTGCCCAAATTGAGCTTGTCAGTCCTTGGGAAGTTGAGAAGTCAACTGCGAAGTTGAGTGTCATCAGGACCAAATCCCGAAGGCCTGGCCAAGAGGCTCTGTCTGTCAGCTGAAAGACTGAGCTCGTGGGCTGTGTCTGGTGGTAGGAACGAACAGACTTGGCAGTATTTCCCTGGAAAAAGTGACGTTCCTGCAGACAGCAATCTCTCTGCTGCTCCTTGGGCCGTTCAGCACATCTGCATCCTCTTGCCCGATCCTGACAGAACGTCCCTTCTCTCTGCTGTTTTCTCCTGACTCATCAAGTCTTTCAGCTGTATTTGCGCTCTTCCTAATGAAAAAGAAAAAAAAGATTGAAAAAGCTGTTTCTTTTTAATGAAATTTCTTGTATGAGATCAGAAAATCTCAAATAGTTTCATTGATCTCTTTTGTTTTATTACTTAAGCACTAAAAATGAGAGATAAGACATAAATGAACTGGCTCATCTGTTGTTTCTTTCCTGCTCTTGGAAGGCTTTATTTTTTGTGCCTGCCATACAGATTTGTCATATGTAATGCACTTCTTTTGCTTCTCATCTATTTCCATGGTTTTCCATTTATTTCTCCACCCATTTCCATTTATTTTTACCTGTGGGGTACCTGTAAGCTTTCTTGCATTCCTGGGAGCAGGCGAAGTCTAGCAGATGAGGCATAAGGAGAAGTTTAGGGAAACACGGAGCCTGGTCCTGTTTCACCCGACAGCTTCTGTTGAATCCTTGAAGCTTTGATTCACCTCATATATCTTTATCCATCCAAATCTTAGGCATCTATTTACAGTTGGCTTGTAGCCCCTCTTTTTATTCAGCAGAGAGGACTAGCACTCTCCAAAAGATGATTTTTCGTGCCCTACAGTAGGTGGTGTGATGTGAAGGTCTCCTTTGGAATCCTTTTCTGTTCCCATTGGATACAGAGGGTCCCTGTAGGTCACTTTTGGAAATCTGATGTTGAAATGAAGCCCATCTTCACATTCTTTATCATTTTATCCATCTGTGGCAGCAAAAGCTATATAAGTACTTAAAGATCTAAATGTGAAATGAATGCATGTTCCTCAAATGGTTATTGATATTGTAAATATTAATATCAGTATTATTATTATCCACCTGCTGAGGGAAACAGAAAATCACATCTTGCCTATACTGAATCATTTGAGTGCCAGAAGCTTTGCCCAGTGTTTCACTGCATACATTTATTTCCCCTTTTTATTTTTCTTTTCTTCTTGCTGTTCTTCATTAATGCAAATTTTTCTCATTTGTGATGATAGTAGGAAGCACTTGGCCCATTACACATGGCTTGGTCATAAACAAGGTATTTGCTCTTTCTTATGAACAGAAAAGTGTCAGGAAATTTCATTCTGTGTTGTTGGTGACATTATCACATTGGAGTTTGTTGTTAGAAAACTATTTTCTCTGCAGATAACAACGCTCAACCTCAAGATTTTAAGATAAAACTACACAAATAAAGAAGTTCGCCATCTCTGATCAAATAGCTCATTTTCAGTTTTGTGGGAATACCATAAAGGAATGTATTAAAGGAACAGGAGAATCTGTAAATGCCATGGGGAGCTGCAAAACGAATAAAAAAAGAACAGTGGAGTTTTGAAGCTATTGAGGAGATGGGTCGCTGATTTCAAACTGAGAAGGGACAAAAATAAGTCGGACCATTGGCTTGGCTTTGAAGCATTAAG
This sequence comes from Mystacornis crossleyi, assembly GCA_013400655.1. Taxonomy (NCBI): domain Eukaryota; kingdom Metazoa; phylum Chordata; class Aves; order Passeriformes; family Timaliidae; genus Mystacornis; species Mystacornis crossleyi. The sequence goes on along the minus strand of VYZQ01035694.1, from coordinate 40,373 downwards.
GAGAGAACTCAGCTGCAACAATCACAGCTTGTGTTTCTTTCCAGAGTGTGTGTTGTCTCACGGCCCACCAGGCTGAATAACACTTGCAGGAGGTGCAGTTGTTTGTTTTAAATATCTAACCTCCATGACTATAAAGACAGGCAAACATTTTCCATATCTGTTACCTGGTAGTGAAGGATCTTGACTGGTGTGGTCATGGAGTGGTGAGGAAACCAGTGGGGAATCTGAGGGGTTTGTGTTTAGCTCTTGAGTGTGCTCTTCACAGAGGTCTCGTTCTTGGTCAGATCATCCAGGATGTGTGAAAACCTGTTGCCTCCTGATTTCACTAAAACTTGGGTGTGGACAGCAGTGAAGCTGGACTTTGGTGTTTTGTTTTGGTGACCATAAGAGAGGGGGGAGCAGCCACATCAAGGAGGTGGGCTGATTATGAGGATAAACACATTAAAGATGATGAGGGACTCCAAGGCTTCATCCATACTTGTGCCCTGAACAGTCAGACAGGGCACGGGACCAATGTTTTCAAATTTTTGAACAGTGCAAGAACAAATTGTACTAAGCAGCATGAAGGTAAATTGATTTCAATTCTACCAGGTGTTATCAATTGATAGTATATCACCATTGCTAGAAAAAAATAGCAGCTCACTGAAGGGAGTTGGGAAGATAAAGGGGTGTAATCAGGAATACTCCATGGTCCAGGAGAACACAAAATAAAACAGCAAGAAACCAAGACATTGTCATGCCTTTGGGATGGTTCTGTTTGCAAGAACATGGTTCTAGGCTTTTGAGACTTTGGGAAGAGTTTCTAAGCTCTGGGAGGCACAGTGGCACCATTTTTAAACACAACTACATCAGCTGTCTGCCCGTTTGCCATGGATTCCCTTGGAGCAAGGACTGCAGGGTGAGGATAGGTACCTCCAGCTTGGTTACCCATGCTGGAGGTTTGGTTTATGAGTAGAAACCCATCTTTCTGCACAGAGCCAGTCTGCTCAGCTGCTGCAGTTGAAGCTTGGATGCACCTTCTGTTTGCTGTCCCATGAGACAGACTTTGGAACCAGCAGTGCCTAGGACCTCATGGCTCAAACCACAAGGACTTCTCTCTTAAAGCCCTCGAGAAAGGGCATCAGAGTTTCCTAGATAATCACCTCCAAATTAGCTGTCACTGTAATAGTATAATTAACGAGGGACAGCAAAGACCTTGGTTGTATAAAAGGAGAAATAGCAAGTAAGGTGGTGAAAGTTCTTTGATTAAAGTCTATTCTATTAGTAAGGCTGATGTTTAAATACTCTGCTCGATCTAACATTCATGACTGAAGAAGATGGAAAAATACTAAAGCAATTCCTAAGGAGGACCATAAAAACTAATCAGGCCTGGAGAATAAGCTGTAAAATGTGTTTCAGTCTATTCAGTTTCTTAAGGGAGGTTGGAAGAGGATTATTTGGGAGCTGACAAATGGAAAAATAGCTGAAGTGGAGAACATGTAAACCTTGCAAACAATACCGAGTGACTCTAAGGAGCAGTGAGATGGTATTGGGAAATCAAGTGGTCCCAAATGATCCTATGAGTTCTTCCAGCCTTAGGTGGTGAATCTAGAAGAACTAGAACACTTGATAAAAACTGCACTTTTAGATGACTAAAGGACCACAGTCTTCCCCCTAGGTACTGTGTTGTCTTTTGATATCCTCTTGAAAGATTTTCATTTGAGGAGGTCTTCACTTGGAAGATTTATTTTGCAGTAGTAATAAATATTTTGCTGATTCACTTGGAATACAGTCAGGTGCAGAAATTGGGAACTTGGGAAACAATTTATATTGTTAAAAATTATTTATTTACTTACTTTTTACCATGAAGATTCTTGGTTTTAAACCTCTTACTGTTCCTTCTGGGGATTTCAGTGCGTGCACTAGAGCACTGTTCTCATGATGATAAATTATTGGATGATGTGACCTCACAGAATCACATAATATTCTGAGTTGGAAGGGACCCACAAGCACCACCGAGTCCAAGTCTTAAGTGAATGGCCCATGCAGGCATCAGTCCCATGACCTTGGCATTGTTAGCACCATGCTCTGACCAAATGAACCAATGGCAGTGGGCAAAATTCTTTCAGAAAAACTGGCTGAAAATTAAACTCCTGTAGCTGCCGCACTGTTGGGAATCTACACTTATGGTTAAAGAAAGATGCTTGCTGTATTAATCCTACTTAGCACTTTACCACACTTCTTTTACCAGGTCTACTGCAAATGTCAGGTCCTCAGTTGCTAAATGTCTACGTTTGTTTTCTTCCCTTTTTTTCCACCATTTTTATTTATGTAATACTATTTTCTTCACAGTTTTTTTTCTCTGCCTTCACCATTCTTAAGTATTTCTTTTAATCATAGCACTCATTTTATCTAATTATCAGTAGCATGGTAACTAGGACTGCACACAGTTAACTGTTAACATAATGTACAATGACTCAGATTGCACTGAGTGTTTGAGGATCATTCCGTAACGGGACACCAGGGAGACCATTCCTTGTGTCTGACAATATGTAAACCCATGCAGGTCTTTCTGTAAGATTTGGGTACAAAAGGAGAGGGATGTGAAAACACACTGCAGTGACACACGTTAGGCACTGTCACATCACTGAAGGCAGAGGTGACTGGCATTTGGTGATGTTGCTGAGCTGATGGTGAGCAGGACCATATGACGTAGTATTGTTTGGGGCTCAAAATGCTTCTTCATTCAGCTTTTGGATTTTGCCTTGTTACCTCTCTGTATTTGGCCTGACATTTCTCAGGTTCAAACTGCCAAGAGCCTTCTAGGTAGGTGTATTGTGACAGCATTAAAAATGTGGACTTTAAAGTCGTGACAAATCTCATCTAGTCTCAGAACAGTGAAATGTTTACATAGTTACAAAACACTCAAGCATCTGCCCTGTTGAGGTACGTGTTGCTTATCTATTTTATCACATTCTTCATCCTGTTAGCATTCGTGATTTCTAGTGTTGCTCCCTCCAGATGTTCCAATGTTGTGATTACATCCTCAAAAGCTTAAGATTTTTACAACATCATGTATTTAGAGTTTCTTTTGTTTCCTTTATGGATTCTGAGGCTTTGGAGTATGGTCAGGTTGCATTTCATTATTCTGTGTAACAATCAAGGTTGGAAAATGTTTATCTTTTTTTGAATGAAAACAGAGGTGGCCTTAGGGAATCATTTGTAGCCACATCAGTTCTAGTCAGCCATAAAAGAAGGTGCTGCTGAAGGGTTGGGAGAGAGAGAAGCAAAATTCAAACACCAGAATCCAAAGTTTTAACCCTAACACTTCCTGCTGCCTAACCTAAGGGGTAACTGGAAGCTCTGCAGATGCCTTACTTTTTGAAATTTTGGAATACTCTTGACATCTTCAGCTAGAAATCTGTATGTGCAAGACCTGTCTCTACCTTACAGTTAATTGTCTGGGATATGGAATCCCAAGTAGTACTTTACTAAAATCAACAAAGTAGCATTTCTCAGAGTATGCCTTTCAAAAATGAAAAGGGATTTAAGGAAGTCTGAACACAAGACTTCAGGTCAGCAGCAGCTTTCTTTTTTCGCAAACAGCATAGCACCAGGAGATCTTAAAACTGTCAAGAATGGTGGGGAATGAGGATTTTGGATAGAGCATTCCAAGTGGCAGGTTCATCATCTCTGCTCTGGGGTCAGGTGTGTTTTCTCTGGAGAAGCTTTTTCCTTCAAGACCTGGCAGTGGATGCTCTGCTCATATTTAAGAGGGAAAGGAGAAAGCCATGGTCTGAAGAAGAACAAAGGGATATGTCCTGCATTTCACAAAAGGAAAGCAAGCCCAGCTGTAAGCCTCATCCTGCTGTTTAAAAAACAAAACAAAACAAACAGCAAAACACCACCACCACCCCCAGCAACAACAAAAACAACAGCAAATTATCTTTTATTAAAACAAGAGAAGGAAAAAGGTAGTCTCCCAAAATACGCAGACCTGGGGTAAGGCATCGGACCTGCCGGGCAGTTTTGGGGTTTAGATCCTATGGACAGTGAAACAAAGGTAAAAGTATTGAGTTTTTTCTCAGTTGCTCAAACTGATATGACTCATAACTTTGTAATAAGATGTTAAGAAAGGATTTTGCTTTAATTACACATTTAATTTCAGTGGGTTACGGTGATTTTTTAATAAATATGGTTTTGACTTTGCAAATAATGGAGTAACACTTTTGGTCTTGCAAGAATATCCTTGTGATGTTTTCGCTTGCAAGTCAGTGTGTTATTAAAAGTCAGACTGAAGGCTGAAAATCCAGGATGCATGTGTCCTTTGGAGGTGAAAAATCCAATTACAGCGGCATGCGTCGGGGAACCTGCAAACCTGGGAGGTGGGTTTATCTCAATCTGAACAACGAGGGTTTGTAAGAGAGCTGGCATCACAAGTTGCTGGGCCCTGGAGAGAAGCATTTCCCTGTAGATAGCAGCCAGGCTGCTCTTGTTAGAGGCAGAGAAGTTCTCAGTGCACCAGTCGAGCCCCAGATTGTTACATGTACTGAAGCAGTACGAAAGAAAATCCTTTAACTTTATAAAATAACCACAGCATCAGACCACTAGCTTATGAAATAGAAGACCTACTTCAGTTGCCTCCTCAGTTTGAGGAGATTCAGACTCACACTTTTAAGTCTCCAGGGTTGTTTTATAACACAGCAACGTTTCCGAACAACATTCAGTATTTTAAGAGCAAGGATAGAAACTTGCCTCTGAGCTCCCCATCCCACAGTGGAGCTGCAGAGCCACACTACCCGAAATGAAGTGCAGGAGGGTTTGAGACTCACTCCTTCCCCCAGCTTTCTTGTTGTGCTGCAGATGCTTAAGGAGGCTCTTGCCTTTGGGAGTTTTCATCTCAATTTGCTGGCTTTTGTGAGACATACATATATATGTACATATAAATGTACATACAGATGCTCCGTGAAGACCAAATGCCTGACACAGAGTTCTGGACTCTTCTTGGATCAGGAAAACATGGATAAAGCAAACATGGTCCAGAAATCCTGTGTCACTCCATATAGGATGAAGCCACAGAAATAATCTCCAATTCTCAGTCCTGCACATCTTTAGCAGTGAAATCTCAAAGTTCTGGTTTCAGAGCATTTCTGGTTAAAATCTGCAGCAGTATCAATAGTGCCTGGAAGGGACTGGAAACAAGCATCAGAATATTTGTAGGGAGGTCTGTAGTTCTCAGTTCAGCCCTACTGACAGTGATGCAGGTACACACCAGCGCGGGGTAGCAGGACGTGGTGCTGGGGCAGGTGAGCATGAGCCACTGGGCATTGGATGCAGGAGGGGAGAATGGGTGAGGATTAATGGTGCTACTGTGAAGCTAACAGTTAAGAACACTTTTGCCTCTGAATTTCTGTTGTTTGGGATGAAGAGCTGTGAGCTTTGACTTTTTGCCTCATTTTTTGTGTTGTTTCCATTCAGATCTTTTTTGAATTTATTTAGAGGAGTTTTCAAGGACATTTTTAACTGGCTGTGAAGAAGATTTGTTTCTTAGTCCATATTTCTGGCCGTATTTCTTAGTTCCACAGGAGCTAAGTCTTTGAGTTTATTAAAAACTCTACAGTGTGGTGTTTTGAAAGTTACCTTGCAAGCAAAGCTGAATTATTCAGCCCTCTATCCTGCTGCTATCACCACTTCCACAATGGGAACAGATTAATCAGTGTCAGTTTTTTACGTTTTGATTGTAAGAAATTACCTGAGCTGTAATTTCTCATTGACTTTCTATTTGTGTTTTAAAGAACACTGTAAAAGTGAAGTCCTGACTGTTGGGTTTTTTTACTGCATCCTTACAGTTCTTAATAATTCCATCTCTGTCAGTGGAGGCAACTGGCAGAGGAACTTGGTCTAGTGGAAGGTGTCTCTGTCCGTGACAGGGGGGTTGAAACAAAATTTTCTTTAAGGTCCCTTCCAACCCGAACCATTCTATCATTCTGTGATTGGCCAGGGTCCATATACAGCACACTGTCGGGTAATGAAATGAAATTCTGGTGCAATAGGGAAAAAACCAAACTTCTAGCAGAATCACAATACAAACATCTTAATGTACCTGTCTGGAGTACATACGGCAGCTAAACTGCTTGAGGGACATGGTTGATGTTCCATAAATGGAAAATTCTTCAAGTCCTAAACTCTGGGGTTCACCAAAATATTTTAATACATCTCAAAGCAACTAAAGTAAATGTCCTGAATAAAAAGGGTTGGGGGAAGCTCAGAAGAAGCCCATCTGCTGAGATGCAGAGAAATCTTATGTTTTGTAGAAACCCACAGTTTGTTGCATCCCACTCGAGATGTCTTTGATGTTAGGAGGTTGAGATGGTTTGAATACTATTTGTTTAGGTACCTAAATATGGCCTTTGGTTATTCTGGATCCAGGCTTTAGTATCTAACCTTCAGAGCCTTCCATCAAAATGCAACACTAAATGAAAACATTAAGCAGTTTGTACGTAATCCTGGCCATACTGGTAAATCTAGTGGATTTTCATACAGAAAAGACAAGGGACTGTACAAGAAGTTTGGTGTAGGACTGAGGTGGACTAAGCAGTAAAGACAGTAAATTGGCGTCTTGCTGCACTGTTTATACAGCAGCCAGTCCCATATTTTCCCAAACAGCAGAGCTTACATGGTGTTTGGAAGGTGAGACTGAAGAGCTGGTAATGCAGTTGTGTTAATAAATGGCAATGAGCCTTGGACAGGTCAGAAAGGGCAATGCAACACGAGTTGGATAAGTGTGAACAGAGGAATAACCCCAGGAATCATTTGAAGGGATGTAGTAGTGCACAGCGGCGATGACTCTCCAGCCTGTAAATGTAGCTCATCTCAGTTGTGGGCTGTATCATCGTGTACCTCCAAGAACGTCTCCGTTAGCGTAGCACATACTCAACAGATAATTTGTTGAGGTTTTCACTGAAAATAAACTCTTTTTTGCCTCTGATAGAAAGGGTGAAACTCAGTTTCCTTAAAAACAAGTTCCTACAGATATTAGAGATGCAGCGGGCAACCCCACCAGGTCTTCAGCTTCTCAAGGGTATAGATCTCCTGTAGGACCTGTGCTGTGTCGTCCAGACTGCTGCAGATGTGCGAGTTACCTCAGGCATTTAAATCAGCATTAGATCCTAAAGTATAGGTAGCTGAACCTCCACCACTGGCAGTTTATTTTGTGCTAAATTGTGAAGGGCAAGCAAGGGCAGCAGCAATGCAGCCAGTCAGCAGATTGTCGGGATGAGAGTCACATGGCAGCGAGGCACCTGCGTGTCCCCTCCGCCAGCCATCGACCATGGCCATCACTGTCCTTCACCGAGGGGCAACTGAGATTCCCCCCAGTGAGCGGTGGAATTTTCAGGACTTAAAGAAAAATTGGAAAGGGGACAACTTCAGTCCAAGTCAGGGGAAAGGTGCTAATAGTGAGCTTTACTGCGATGTGGAGGGAGCGCTATTACTCATGACTGCATAATTGGGGGGGTTACCGCTGAAGAACCCATGTTAGGAGACAATCCTACACTGTCAGTGGGAACTGGGTAAGTTAATGGCTTTCTAGCTGGAATGAGCAAAAAAGAAATTACATAGTGGATTTCGTGGAAAATTAAGGCTTTGGGTTGCTATAGATTTCAGCAGTCTTGAGTAAATCTAAACCTGTGTGTATTTTCTGGCATGTTTTACTTTTCTCTTTCTAAGTCTTCAGCCAGATGTAGCTCCTTACATACATTTTTCTATTTCATTTTTATTGTACTGGTGAGGCAAATATTTAAAGAAAAGAAGTGGGGGGTTGGGAGAGGACCAAAAGTTAATGTTATAGCTTTTTAATTAGAAGTCTTTTAAATTACAGCAATTTTATACTCTGGTAAGTTTTCAGGGCCATTTAGATTCTAAAATACCTGCCAACTGGGAAACCAGCAGTTCAGTTGTTTTATTTTTCCTCCATTACATCCGCAGCAGAATGTGACTTATACAGACATTTGCTTTTCCCCCAGTACTTCCTGCTGATGCATTTGTTTGTGCCACTGCAGTCTTCAAAACACTGATACCATCTCACTGCCATGTGTTCAGCACCTCTAATCATCTTTCTTGGGTTTTAGGTAGGGAATTGGTTATTCTTCTGGGTTTAAGGTGATCCATGCCTGCAGGTCTGCATGTTCCAAGAGAAGGGGATGTCCATTAAATACTCCCACACACCCATCTCCCTTCGCTCTTCTCCCTGAGCCCTGCGCTTGCATGTGGAGGGTTTCTTCCCTCCTTGCCTTGTTTGCTGGCTCCTGGAAGAGTCATCTGGAAGCGGTGACATTGCCATCAGTACAGCCCAGTGGTGTGCTAAATGAGAGGCAAGTCATGTTAACAGTCCTGCACAACCCTACATCTCATGAATATTTTAGTTTACTGGCAGAGCTCCTGTTGTGCTGCACAGTCTGTGCTGTGTGGAGCTGCAGTGCTCTGGAATATAACTGGTGAACAGGGAATAAAAGAGTGTTTCATGTTTGGAAATTTTCTGTTATTCATAGAGATAATCTTGGTAAATTAACGCAGTGTTGACAGGAAAACTGTGGGGAATTGATTTCAGTCAGGTCAGATTCATAGGGCATCAAGTGGGGTTTGATATGGGAATAGGTCAACTCTACAGTGACCTATCATACACATCTAAAATAAACCAAATAGTTAGAAATATTAAAAATCAGACCCAGTTATTATCTCACCCTGTGCTTTGATGAAGAACAGGCTGCTCAAAAGCAAACAGGCAAAAAGCACCCTCAACAATTTGCTGTGGGAGTTTTCTCTTTTTTTAGCTTAACAAGAGTTTGTTTTCCTTAGGGTTTGGAGGTGTTTGGTTCTATTCCTTAATCTTCAGAAAGTGTAGATGAGGCAATGCGAAGTAATAATCAGAGCGCAGAGCCCTGATCTAAGTAGATCAGACGCTCCAAAGAGCCTCTCATTGCGTTCAGCAAATGCCTACAGTATCTGTCAGTGCTGGTTTGTATTAAACTGCTGCCTGACGGGGCTGGGATGGGACGTCAGGGAAGGTTACAGGACACTCAGTGATAAGTGTGAGGCCACCTGTTGTATCTGGACAAGACAAGATCTGACGTGAAAGATAGCTGGAGGAGTTCCTGTTGTTTCCGTGTATTACATTCTCTCTTTTTTCTTTTTTTTTTTTTAATGCAGTTATGTTCTTACAGAGAAATACCTACATTCTGGTTTTGTCTTAGTTTGTCTTTCCCAAGTAGCTTGCATGTGTGTATATGTGTGTGTGTGAGAGAGAGGAATCTCTGTAGTCTTCATTTATTTTATGTATAGCTCGCTGGGTGAATGTTGTGGCTGTTGATTATTCATAAAGAGTTATTTTATTAAACTGTTTTCAGCTAGGTAAAATGTCGGCAAACAAAAAAACCTGACTCAGTCCAGGGCTACAAAGGAGGTTGCTATCACCTAAAGCTACTTCAGTCCTGCTTGCTTTCTGGGTAGTGCTGCTCTAGTCTCTCTCTTTTGTGTGCTGCTTACCTGCTTTCTCAGCAGTAGTCATCTCCCCCTGGGCTCCTCTCCTCTCTCTTCCGGGGCACCTCCCCGAGGGTCAGCTGGTCTCTGGTCCTCAGTAGAAACACCTCGTTCAACACAGCTGGAACTCATCAAGGTCAAGGCTGCCTATAGCCCCTTCCAGTGCTCCCACAATGTTTACTGTTTTCTATAGGGCTTTTTGTAGACAAGATAGCAAATATGGTATAAGCATTTTTCACCTACACACACCAGAATCTTAAATCTATACAGCATTAAAGATGGTTTGGCTGGGGCACATTATTGTGATTCAAATACATTACAACAGTAAAATTGGAGGGGGAAAAACCTGTATTTAATTATTGATGTGGCCAGTCTGGTTTGTAGTAGATGTTGTCGATGTGTTTTCTAGAACATAAGAAATCAAGAAATCCTTGCTTGGGCACTTTTTTCTCAGTTTCTGGGCTGCTTTCTCAAACAAGATGCCTTTTGCAAATTTCTTACTTTGGGGTTATTTGTATGAACCCTGGCTGAAAACTGACTCCAGGGATAGGCTGTTAAGAGGGTTGAAAATGTCCCTATTCAGTAAAATAATGACCCATGAGGAAGGCCAAGCTGCCTGAAACCCCATCAGCAGGCTTGGAGCTGGTCACCAGCATTTGGATGAAGGTGGTGGACTCAGAGCAGAGCCTTGCCCCGGAACAGGGTCAGTGCTCTCCCTTCCCTTTGCACACCCTGACCTGATTGTCTTTGCTTTCAAGCTTTTCTGCAGAGTCACAGTGGAACAAAAAAACCCACCCCAAAAAAAAGAAAAGAGGTTATGCTGTGTATCTCCCTCGGACTCCTAACCCAGAGGTAAGGGTCTCCTGGCTGACTGATGTCCCTTCAGCCAGGGAAGAATTTTAAAGGGTCTGTGAGGCTCAGATACATCTCCAGCTGACAGCTCTGTTGCACAGGGTTGTTTTAAATGCGAGTTAACTGTCAACACTGAGGCACACAACATGAGGAGAAAACTTAAGCAGTAAACTGAAAGTTTGGCTCTGGGACGCGCCGCAGCCAGAGCCAGCCAGCCTTAGCTGGGTGAAGCTGCTGTCCACGAGAGGAGAAGCTGCAACAAGGCACTGCCTTCCTCCCGGTTGTTTCTCTGCTGGGGCATTTGGCTCACGTGGCCTGAAATGAATGAAAAAAGTTTGGCAACCTGATTGGCAGGTCACCCTCGAGAGGCAGCCAAGATCTGTAGTGGTTATCAGGCAGATCCTGGGCATGGCAGCACCTGTGCCACACAATAAATACAGATGTGGCAAAGACAAATCACGGGCAGAGAGGAGAATTGGAGTGGGAAGCGAAAGCGGCTTTTGCATAGACGCGTGACTGGAAAATTTAGTAAACCAAGCAAATTGCTTACCAGGAGCTTAAATAGGATTCCTCTGGTATCCAGCAGGATTCACGATGAGTGAGTGATTTATAAACCAGCACATCCACAAAGAGAAATAGCGTCGCTGAAACCAGCCAGCCAGCGCCTTAGCAATGCAGTGAAATCACTTCAATAAATAACTCTTTTTTTTTTTTTAAATAATACTTTAACGCTCCAGATTGTTAGCAGGATATTTGTGTAGCCTTGAACTTCGCAAGTGTGTTTTAAAGCAAAATATTTAAACAGCGTTTTCTGTGTTTGTGAAGTCCTGACTTGAAAGTGATGCTGCATCTTGTGCAGGGCTTGATGAATCACCGATGCCCAAGGCGGCACAGAGGATCCAGGCTGGGCTTTGTTTTAGGTGTTAGTGATTCATCAGTAGGTTCTGGGGAAATAAACTGGAACTCTGGTCAGGTCAGGTATAAGAGCATTCTGGTTCATCTTTTAATCCTGGAAAATAAAATAGATTTCCAACTAAGGAAAAGGGAAAAAAAAAAGGAACAGCCAAAAAGTATTGCATAAAAGCAGTAGAGGGAAGATTGCTCTGAACTCAGCAGAGGAGAGCAGTTATCACTTGAAGATAAGCAGTGGGTAAAGGCAGGCTTAATTTTGAAGCTTTTTAGAGCAGTGAACAAAAGACTTACTTGGCCAAGATCAAAGGTCTCTTCTTAACTGTAGCTTGTTAATTGTTGTACTGGATGTTGTTATTTAGGTACCAATTTGGTGATTATTAAGAACTTTTCCAAAGATGATTAAAGTATACCCAACAAGCCTTGCCAGACCAGTTCCACTCAGGATTGATGTATTCACGCTTACAGAAATCTCCATGGTGAGGAGAGTCAGGCCTTGCACCCCATGACTGAAGCACCTTTAGCTTCTGTAGCTGGGGTGAGAAGTCAGAAGGTGCCAAGAGCAGGGAGCGAGGTTTCTGCTCTGTTTGTGGGTATGGCTGAACTGTGGCTGCTGCCAATTCCTTTGAGCATTCATCACCTCCTGGGATGATGTATCCCTGTGTGAGCTGAGTTGTAGAAAGCATCCTGGGTTATTCCTGTGTGCTGTGCTCTGCAACCACACAGGGTACAGAGCCCACATTTGGTCTGAGACAGCGGATTCCTCCATCCCTTCTCCATCAGCCTGATGTGTAATGGCTAGGCTGCTACCAGAACCACGTTAGCAGATTTAGAGGCACTATAACCATAGTGGAACCACGTCTTGAGTTTGATAAAGCAGATCATTTGACATGAAATATCAGGGAGACAGTTGTTAGCACCAGCCCTGACTGAAATGTGGGAATGAGTCAGCTACTGGAAATGTATTCATATTTAGTCATAGCTGTTGAAAAGAAGATGCATTTTTCTGCCTGCCTTGTTTATTATAAACAATGCACATGTTATCCTTGTGAAACAAAAGTAGTAAGTTTGCCAAACAAAGTGTTAAGAGGCTGAAGCTTGACAAATGCAGATAAATTCAGGAATTAAGCCTCAATTTTCAACAGTGAGGGCAATTGACCCAAGAGGTCAACATATAAAGAGATTTTTGCACTAAATCTCCATCACTGTTGATTTTTATATGACGATTAGATGCTTCTTTACAAGATGCGCTATAGATCAAAGAACAATCAGTTCAGGGAAGTTCTGTGGCTTCTATTATGCAAGAGGTCAGGTAGGGTAATTTCAAAAGGTCACTTCTGGCCTTCTCTATGAAAAAAAATACCATTAAAAAAATTGAAGTTTGTATAAAATACAATTCTCCTCTTGCCTGATGCTAAATGAATTGAAAAAGCGTGTTTGAAGAAATCTAGCAGATTGTTCAAAACACTATTAAGAAATTGCAGCTGTGCTGGAGACAGACACACTGTATTTTGTAAGGTTAAGCAAATAAAATTTGTTTCTAGTAGGCTGAGTATGTATTCATAACCCATGTGGTTACAATTTATCTCACTGTTGATGTCTTTGAGGACATAGTTTTAAAATAGAGATCCAAAGTCCTGTGTCACTTAGTTCACCTGTGAATTGCTCTTTTATCTCCTGCACAGCTGACACTGCGCTCTTGGGGAGCATGTACTGTGCAGTGCTGTGGGGCTTGTTAGTTTACTTTGTTTGCTTTACCTCGGTGTCATCTTCATTGGTGATGACAAGGTCAAAGAAATCTACCCTCCACCAGGAATTTGCTGTGGGGTGAGTAGTGATGCTTTTTACTGCCTTGGAAAAGGGGAGGATTCCCTCTTGCAGCTTCCTGGCCATTCCCTTCACCGGACGAGCTGAGCGGTTGACTGCCATCCTCATTCAACAGCTTGGCTCAGTCTTTCAAGTTTTCAGGAACAAGGCTGTGGAACAGCTCAGACAGAGGCCAAGACCTCATATTAGAAGTCCAGTTTGCTGGGAAAGAGAAATAGGAGACATGGAGAGGATGGAGAGGACGTGTTGGCCCATCCCTGTGATGGTTTGTTGGTGTTGCTGGTGCTGTGCACAGCACCCTGAGCTGCAGCCACGACTGCTGTGCAGTGTCCCCAGGGCTCTGAGCCGACTGCTCCCCAGCAGGGAGCGTTTCGTGTTGCTGCAGGTCACCCAAAGTGTGTAGTGACTGGTGTGGTCCTCACTGCCCCATGCCCTGAAGGTGAGTGGAGGATGGAGAACAGCAGAATTCCCTGTGGTTGTACTGTCCCTGTATGCTGGAAAGCCATGGCACCTCCAGAATAGTACTGCATGGAACAGAACAGCATATGTGGTGCAGCCCCAGCATCTCTTAATTATTGTTTTTAGTATCTGTAGCCACCTAAAAGGTTAGGCAATGTGGCATTATTTTTATTATTTATAAATTTTATTCTTTGTTTTCACTTCAGTCCTTTTCTTCTTCTGCTCCCTTAAACATGTATTTTGTAGAGACAGTTTTGTGGGTGCTGAAGAAGACAGTGCCTAAACCCCACCTCAGATCTGAGAGAAATGTGGGCTAAGGCTCATGTTTGAGACATACTTCTTAGAGACAAAAACAACAGTAACAGAGATATGTAATACTGAGGCCTGTTATCACCAGTTAAGTAAAGACACTGTGATTATTTCTCTCATGCATGAGTACAGATTAATAATACCTCTTATGTTGGTTTTGCAGGACTTACAGCTACAGAACAGCCAAGCTGAGTTTCATCCTCCCATGTAGTTCAGAAAAAGTCTAAAATTAATGACTTTTATTAATGATGTTGAAGGCTCATCATGCAGCTTGTATGGGATAGGGTGGGGCCCAGGCAGCTCTTGCGTATGTATCACATGAGGCGAGTCACAGCACCTCTGTGCATCTCCTTCTCTGCCATCGTCTCCCCATCTCTTCATTTTTCTGTAATTTTTTTGAGCTAGAGACTCCCTCCTGAGGTAGGTACTCTTTCTTATGTATTCCTGGTGTGTCTAGCCCCAGCTGGGATTGTAAGATGCTGCTGTAATACAAACAAACAAATAATAATAACTAGAGATAAGAAGAAAAAACTATCCAGCTTGAAATACGGATCCCAAGGTGCTTGACAGAGAGAAAACTAAGCAAGTCTTACACAGAGGTCATTGAAGGAAAATAAATGTGTGCTCAGCTGCCAGATTTACAGGCTCCCGAGAAAGCTGCAATTAATAAAATACATTAATTGAGAAGTGTGAAGAATATCTTAAAGCTTAATGCATGGAAACTATGTCTGTATACCCTGAGAATAAACATCACACTGAGAAAAGGCAAAGTTTATATTGCATAGCATAACCAAGCTCAGAATGACTCCTGTAACTAAGTAAAATTTATGATGCTCTGACATGAGGAACAGAACACATTACCAGTATGTAATACATTAGTCCTGATGCAGTACTTCAGTGTTTCTGACGGAGTCACAAACTTAAAACATTTTAGAAACTCAGTATGGGATGGCTGCTTGTGATTTTATTTTTATCAGTGCAGCTAAAAAGCCTTGAAAGTAGCTGTGGTAGATCTTGAAGCTGTAACTGTTATTTCCACATGGACATTTCACTTTTTCAAAACCCCTGATAACTATGGAGAATTTTTTGTCTTTTCCATCAAACATTTCTTGTTGCAGTTGAACATTTAAATTGTACCTTTCCCTACATTTCCTGTGGAAAGAGAGAAGTGGGGGTTTGTACAACCTAGCCTCTGTGTTTTCCTTTCAGTCAGTCACAATTTCTTTACTTTGTCATCACTTAAAAAGATATTTTTATGCAGATCACAGTTCTGTTTATCATCAGGTTGATTGCTCCTTATATATTCCTTATATGTTTTCTAGCATCTTCAAATGGTTCAGGATTGGCACTTAAGACTTTTTTAATTAAGTAGATTTATTATATCTCATTTATTTACTCAGCTACATGATTTAAGCTTCTTGGGGTGATTTTCATAGATTCTGGTTTTTAATCCTGAGAGCAGCTTTGTTCTCTCTTGTACCTTAACATCAGTTAAAACGTTTGTTGGGAGGGGAAGGAGGAAGGTTTCAGACTGAAAACAAGGACTTGGCAGACCCAGGAGAAGCTGATGATTGATCAGAAGGTCTTGTCTCGATAGTGTGATGTTTTATGATACAGCTTCTCCCATTAGAAGAGATAGAGGGAACCTGCTAGGTCGTAGAGATAATGTGTCCATCAGTGCTACTATGAATTCACTTCATTAGGGTCCATATCTTACCTTCGTCTGTCTCAAAATTAGTAACTTGAAAAATGTGACTCCCAGCTAATTTGAGAGCAGGACTATCAGCCTTAACTCGGGATTCCATCTTGCATTTTAAACGCAGCCCATAACATTATTCTGAGCATGCTTTTTTGTGATGGACTGCTTTTTTTGGCTTTTATTTTGCGTCTGACATTGGTGCCTCAACCCTCTGCCTCCCGGTTGCTCTGCTGTTTGACTCTTCCCTAACACTGCCACGGTGTTTGCAAGAGTGAATTCTGCTATTACTCCAGGGCGCTTTCAAAGTCCTTCTTGTGGTCAAGTTCAATTCCATTTATTTTTGACATGTGTTTCCTACTTCAGAGACCGCAATGCATTGCTGTATATTTCTGTCAAACTTTGTTTCAAAAAAACTTTATGATTCTTCTTCATTGTCTCTTTTTCTGCTGCCAAGCACTGAAGTCCTTAATTTTTTTACTTTTTTTTTTAATAGACATGGTGTCAATCACAGCCTAGGATGGAGGGTTAGGATGAAACATCTACACCCCATGGTTATCATGGTAGTGAATAATTGCTTTAAGGCTATGTTTTGCGCTTTTCTCTGTGATTCATAGCATACTGTGGTGTGAATTTCACAGCATGCTTCGAGAGACTCAGGGGCATCCCATTTAATTAGACATTTAAATGAGGTGCCAAAGTTGGGAAGATCCCCATATAATCAGAGGAGGGTGCCCAGTGAAGGTCTGACTATCTCGTCACTGACCAGAGGGGGAGCTTTGGGAACCACATGCCTCGGACACTTTATTCAGATGCTTAGGAATGAAATCCAAGCCAAAGTTGCCTGGGTTCAAGTACTGGAGTAGCTGAAACTGCTGCGTTTCTTGATAATTTACCCACGTGCTTGCAGCCCTTTTACATAAATGTCCCTCAGCTTAAGGTCACATAAATTTTGTTACAGACTTCAGTGAATTAATCAAACGTGCCCTTGAGAATGGTAGACACACTGTGTTGTTTAAGGCTTTGTCCGTGATGGGAGGAGGAGTGGAAGCAGTGATATCATAATGGTACCAGGTGATAAGCAGAGGGAGAGATGGGGAAGCCATCAGGAGAAAAAGAAGTCAGATTTCTGGAAGTGGTTTATTTTGCAAGGAAAAAACTGAAAAGATGGGAATATTATTCCATATACCATCTTTCTTCTGAGTGTTCTGATCCAGAAGTAGAAGTTGCTAAGGTGGAGAGAGTGCCAGAAGTGAGATGTGATTATAGTTACGAAAAAGGAGGAAGTGAAGGGCTGTCACTGAGTGCTCACACAGGCAGTGACAATTGGGTATAGTCATCCAGACTGAGAAAATAAGAGTTCTTTGCCTCAAACCAGCTCTGTAACCTTGGAAAATTTGCCTGACTTGTGGCATTGACACCTCCTCCTGGGAGCTGTCCATCTCACCCATTTAGGACAAAAGGTCACTGGAGTTGGGTGGCCTCCTGCAGTGCTGTGCCAGTGCCCAGCACGGCTGGGATCACATGTGGACCCTGAGCCATGTTGAAAGCAGTAATACGTTAATACACTGCCAGCCTAGGCAGGAGGAAATTGGGAAGGACTGTGTGAAAACTCAGAGTGAAATAACTGCTTTTCTCCCAGCAAACCACCTGGGAGATGTGTTTTGTTTTGCTTTGATAGCTTCTGACACTGTGTCTTATATTGCGACTTGTCAAATTATGTCAAAATTGTGATATGCTGCCGTGTTACAAACCGTATTTATTGCTAATTTCACACTAAAATGTTATTTCATATCACTTCATAATCTGGTGCCATATTTACTGAATTTTTGTATTCCATCTGGAACTTATCAGCCTTTCCATGATGTCTGCCAGTAGCCCAAAAGTTCCTTCCTTGATCTTCTCTAATACCCAGGGATAACTTCCATCTGGTCCTAGAGATTTGTTGCTTTTAAATTCCTCTAGATTATTTTCTTTCTGTCTCACTGGTGCTGAAATCAGCTCAGATTGTAGATGTGACATGGGCATTTTCTCCCCTTTTTTTGAAAGGCATTTAGAATATACTAATTTATTTTTAGCTTTCTGGATATCCTGCAGTTTTCTTCAATTTTCTCTCCCATTCCCTCCCATGATTCCAATTCTTCCCATGATTGAAATACTTTTGTAATTCTCCATTAGGAATTAGTGAAACAGCAAAAGCAAGAAATTAATATCCCTTGCCCATGGGGCTTTTCACAAAGTTAGATGAAATTAAAGCAAAATAATGAGTAGAGACTCAACTGAGCTTTTTACATTCTTTGATTTTCCTTTCATAATTTATGTAGTAAATAATTTTTTTCTTTCTTTTTCTTTTTTCCTTTTCTTTTCTTTTTTTGAGGTATGCTACTTGTTATCATTTGAGTGAATTTACATACCAAATGGATTTTCATGTTGTTTTGCTGCTTAGGGTCATGACATGTATTTATTATTTTTGAAACACAAGTAGTTTTAATTATTTTGGTGCTACACTGGATAGCTGCTAGCAACTGAACTTTTACATTTTTGTTCGTGTTATTAATAAAGTACTGTTTTTAAATTTATGAAGGTTTGCTGATGCTCATCCATGTCAATTAAAACAATCGTTTACAGCTTTGGTTGTACTCCAGGAGAGTCCATTTCACATTTATTCCAGGTCATATGCGTGTTCTCCACGTTAATCACCCACTTCTATCAGAGCAAAGCTACCCCTGTAGGTGTGTCAGAAGGCTGGATTATAAAAATGTTTCCATAGCCTGAATATTAATAATCTTGATAGTCTCCACTTTTCATTCAGGTTGCCAGCAGACTACATCCCTTAACATAAACATTGCTGCCTTTTGCTTTAATATTCAGTCCTTCCATATCTCCACAACCCCAGGAGACAACACGGGGCCCTGCATCTCTAAAAATATGCATTTTAGCAGGGTGTATCAACTCCAGTGCTTGCACCAAGGATCAGCCCTTACAGCTACCTTGAATCAGTGGAATGTATCACTCTGAAAATCAGGAGTGCTTGAGGGAGTGAGTTACTCCTCATCATGAGTTAGCATGGGAGAACCGATGTCTAAACTGAATTTTCTCTGGGAAACCATATTTTCTGAACCATGATTTCATGTTTGCTGATCTGAGGTTCTAATTAACGTCCCCTCTGCAGGGAAGGTGGTGTGAGGCATTAGGAGCTTTTCCTGCTGCTGAGCTGCCCATGACTGAGCCCCTCAGAGTACCGCTCTGGACATTCGTGGTCCAGAAGTAGGAGATGTGGTCGGCTAAATATCAGTAATCATCCCTACTGGTAATAATTAAAAGATGTAATTCATGCTATTTATCACCCACATTTCTGTCTATCCTTCTGGTGACTCTCTGGCTGAAGCATAGCAGATTCATCACAAGTCGAAATATAGGGTTTTATTATTAAAAAAGGAAGGAAAAGGATTTTCAAGTGGAAGATCAGAAGATTGTTGTACTCCCATTTCTTCATTGGAGACACTTCACATTTCTTTATTAAAATTCTCCAGTAGAGATTATACCTTAAGCAGAGTCTAAATTAACTTATATTACAACCAAGTATCTTATTTCCAAAATCAGCAGTTATTGCCACCTTAGAGTAACTCACTGTTATTAATTTAGTTAGGAATGACAGTGGAATTTCACTTTGTTTTTTCCTTTGGGTCAATATTTTCTTAATCAACTTTAGTTTAATCCAGATTAAGTTTCATTGCAGAACTTCTCTTTTTTAATCACTTTATAAACATGTAGAGGTAAGATAACTTGCAGAGACTGAATGAACTTTTTGGAGGGAAGCACTGAAAGAAGCCTTTGAGATAGTCAACACACTAATAATCTTATTTTTCAGTAGGTCCTGCTCTTCCTCCCTCTCTGAGAAGTAATAGTTTGCGCAACCTGGGATTTGACAGAGAATAACAAAAGCTGCTACTCTTTGTTAAATTGCAAAGATATTTCAGCATGCCATTATAAAAGCAGTAAAAAACAAATTAAAAGTGGATGGTTTATTGGAGTTTAGAAAGCTTTTAAAAAGTGGGAGGGAAAGAGGAAGCAAAGAAAACCCAAACTAAGCAGAAGTACTTTGGTAAATGCCTTCTCACCAGTGATGCTGAAGCCTAAGTGTTCTTAAGGAGGTGCAGAAGTGCTGGGCTTCTGATTCCTGGTAGCGCCACTGGGTCTTTTGTTCTGACAGTGTCCTGCTGCAGAGGATTCGCTTGGAGTGAGCCAAGCAAGGAAAGCTTTGATGAGGCAGCTGCCCCAGTTCAGAGAGAACTTCTGCTGCAGAGTCTCCTGTCAAGGTGGTGGTTGAATTCAGACCCAGCCATGCCCTTCCTCTCCCTCAGGTTGGGTTCACAACCTTCTTCCAATCCTGGATATGGTTTGGGAGGGTGAGTTGGCAGCAGGGTTGGGATTGCATTTGTTCCTTCAGTGGAAAACTTTCCACCTTTCCTTTGATCAGGACATTTTCAGAGTTATCCTTTTGGTTCTGTCAGGGGTAACTCAAATCAAACCCCACTCTATTCCCTAGAGTTAAGCCTGCATCTCTGAAAGTAAGATGTCTAAATTTTCTAAATTTCACCTCAGCTCTTTATTCAATATTTTATATTCCTTTCCCTTATGGCTCCTTGCAGTCTTAGTTCCTTGTCTTAGTCTCTTGTCTTAGTTTCCCAGTTAACGCAATGTTTTATGCTCAGATGGTGCTTCATATTAGAAATTGTTTATAGCGTCGAATAAAAACATGCATAAAACATCTTAGCATTTGTATAAATGTAATCTAGTGGTTATAATACAGAAAGTCTGTATCCAAATAAAAGTGTTTGCAAATATGCATCTGAGGAAGAACTTGCATAATCCTTAGCACTGTAAACACTAGTGGTTGATACCCCCTGAGAAGTACAGCTTTACACCTATTAATGTTTTTCTAATTGTTGTAGAAACACAAGGTGCTTATATATGGATATTTTAGGGGAGTTTTGTTCTTTGTTTCTTGGGGTTTTTTTCTTGGGCTTGGGAGTTTTTTTGAGGTTTAAATTGGAGACTTATTTTTCCTTGCTGAAAGNNNGGAAAGACAGTTTATAATTCTAATAGTATATCCTGTGCATCACCCCCTTCTTAATAATTCAGTGTAAAGAGGATCCTAAAGTTCTTTCTCATGACCGGGTTCTTTCCAAAGGTACACCCATCTTAAAAAGTTCTTATGATAATCTCCACAAAACCACTATGTTGTATATGAGGGCTGTTCTTTTCTGATAAGATGCCCTTGTTGGTTTATTTGCTTATTGTCAACATGATTTCTGGATTCCCTGCCTGCTACAGAGTGTGATTTGTAATTAAGGATGCCTCATATGAAGTAATCTACAGAAAACACCATGGTAACCAAGAGTCAAACAAGTATTTTAAGGTCAGGTGTAAAAAAAATACATAATACAAACTATTTGTTCCAAAGTTGCATTTGGGATCCTCTGTATTCTCATGCAGTAGTAAGAAACCTGGCATCATGGCTAAGGAGAATGTGTGGTCTTTGGCACTTGTCTGTCTTATGCTGGTGGAAAGAGATCCCCTAAAGATTTTATATGATTCCACAAACCAAATCTGGGTGAGCCCAGTACTGCATGAGGAGGTGCTAATGCAGTTCTAATTCCCTAGCAAATAAGAATAATTGAAAATAGTTGTATTTAAAAATACATTTGCTTAAACACCACACATTTCCATCAGCTGCTGGATGGAGGAGTCTGATGCAAGTCCACTCCAGATTTTTTCCTTTTCTTGTATTTATGTTTTTGCTTGCAGAAGGAGCAGCAGTTAAACAAACACCTTTCTGTCCTTACATCCTCTACTGTGTTTTGTTTCAGAAAAATGCAGTGTGCACATAAATGTTTGGAAAAAAAATGCCCCTCAAGCTTTAGGTTTCTGCCAGACTCTTAGAGATAAGCATGGCTCTGCTGGAATTTGCCTGTCCTTTTTGCAAAAGCACTTGCATAGGTAAGATAGCATCAGTTGAACCTCTGGGAAGGGTATATGCTTGTTTGGCTTCCTCTTGTATAATGCAAAGCAAACAAGAAGATGGAGAAGATATCCTGTGTTTGCAGGAGCAGCATTGGGCAGAGGGTGTTTACTGCAAATGCACGGAGAACTTTTGCCTTGCTTGTTTATTTAGCAATAATGCACCTTCACTTCAGCACTACCCAAAAAGTTAAAGGTCATGATGTGTGGATTCAGTGCTGCAGGAGTGAGGTTTGAATACACATTTGTAGTCTTTGTCCATCTGGGATTCTTCTTAGAACCTCCAGACCTCTTTGTGTGTGTAGAGTTAAAAGCTGGAGGTGGCTCTGAAGGATTTTCCTTCTATTTCATCAGTAAGGCTGGATTTGCTGGCAGTAGCTGGGAGGTGATACACACCAGGTCATCTCTACCCTGCCTGCAGTGCAAGGTGCATTTCTTCTGCTTGCATTTTCTAGTGTAAACACACATAGCAACAAATACAATCACAAGAAATCCAAGAGCAAGAGAAAAAACGTAGCAAACCAAATAAACTCCCCAAACCACCTCCCACACTCAGAATGAACAAAGAGGTACCAGTGTGCACACATCTTTTACTTGAGTTGTGCCACCTGCCTGTACCGCCTGTGAACCGAATACCAAATATGTGCTGAATGCTCTGCTGGGAGCTGTGCGGAGAGGTGCAGCGTGCAAGGCTGGTGAATATTTGGGATGCTTTAGGATGGGTTGGAGACTCCGTAAGGATTTATATGTACATCGTTGTCTTCACCGCGGTTTGTTCAGGCTAAGACAAAACCCAGCCCTTAACCTGTAGAAGTGCAGTCCCAACCCAGCTGGGTTCACTGACTTGGTAGAAGTCAGAGTTACATCCCATGTGTTTGAGTAAGCACAGAGAGCCCCCTGGAAGTCTGAGTTGCTGTGGCAGGGTAGGAAGAATGACTCTGTACCTTAACTACATCTGTTCATGGACTTACTAGAGGTGCATCTATGGAAAGGTTGCATGATCTTTAGAAGGGTTCCTGAAGAATATTTTTCACAGTAGCAACACTATCATCCACTATAGTGAATGAAAACTGAGATTATGCCGGACAAAACCCTGTAATTCAGCAAATCACTTAATTCTTTGAATGGGAATGTTTTCCTTCCACTTCAGGCTACAAAGAATTCTTTTACATGAATTCTGTAAGTTGCAGAATTCAAACAATGGCAGAAATGTTCTTTTTTATACCATCAGATTTGGATGATTCCCTTTTCAGGCAATGCAAAAAGTAAGTCGGCTGCTATTGTCTGCTTCACCTGTCTTATTTTCTTTCTTGTTTGTTATTGTTCTTACCCAGATAATCCTACTGCTTGATCAGTGTCCTCATACAGGGTTTATTTTATTGCACCTACTTAGAATACTTAAAATATCTCGGTGGCACTTGAAGAATAAATCTGGAGTTAATTTGATTACAGTGGTTATAAGATGTAGCAATTAAGTGCAATAATTTTTAAATAGTATGATTTTATAAACATTGAATGAGTATAATGTAAGCTGCAGATAACTCCTGCAAATTTATAGTAAACAACTTCATTGTTTATTTTGAGAAACCTTCTGGAAGGTTGAAATATTAATTTACATT